>PVIY010002547.1:0-117106 GCA_004026745.1 Myrmecophaga tridactyla
TTTTTTTTTTTTTTTGTCTTATTGATGGAGAAACTGAAATTGAGAATATTTAAATGACTTTTGAAGGTTTCATCAGATGAGACATTCCTTACCATTAATTCATGCTGTTTTGGAGCAACAGTGCTTCTCAATCCAAACTGTGTGGACGATATACATTAGGATGATCAAACGGCTTTATGAGAATAAAGCCAACGGACTTGTGAATCACAAATCTCTGGAATAGTGTTGGACAACTACAATTTTAACAAGTTCTCCAGGTGATTCTATGGTTCCTCAAATTTGATAACTGCTTCTCAGAGTCTTTACATTTGTGTGAGCCTGGCATCAGAGAATGAATGAGTGTTCTCCAGACTGCATTTGTAAACCATAATTTATCCTTGTTTCTGTTAAGAAGTAATAGTACCTTGCCTCCATATGAAAATTATTTTAATTACTTTTTTTTTTTAAGACCAGTCAGACTCTAGTTTTAGTGAATGACTAAAATTGAGGAGAAGCAGTGGAAGCTTTGTCCTATAGCAGTGAACCCATAAATTCAGTTGATAGGTCTTAACTTTTGAATAATTTTCCTGCAAGTTGAGATTTCATGTAAGTAGAAAGAGAATAATTAATTTATATATTCACTTTTGAGTGCCATCTGTGTGCCACATGCTCGATAGGCCATAGAAACATGGAACATATGAACGTGGTTTTCACTTCAAAATGTTTGCAGTCAAATGGAGGAATGAGTAACCAAATAAAAGGACATATTGTTGTAATTGCTGGTCCTAAATCTTTCTTCACACAATGTTTGTTCCTATATGCTTGTTTTAAATAATTTTACTGATAAAATGCTATAAAAATCAGAAATAAATAAATGGAATTATAAATAAACAGATTTCATTTTTTAGCCATTGTATATTTTGCCATTTTGCATCATTTATTATATTTCCTAGGTTCATCTACCACCTGATTTTAGCTCCAATATTGATAGCAAAAACTCTTTTGACACTTGTTAAAAATAGACCCCATTTACCTTAAATGTTTATGCTGAAAATACTGATGAAATGCACAGCACAGAAATTTAAATCATTTCACTTTATACATTCAGGGTTGCATAGGGATGACAATAATCAATCATGTCTAATTAGCTTGTGACATACTGTGTTTACAGTAATTAAACAAGACATTCAGCTTACTTTCCGATCATTAAGATCATGTAGTTTAGGAGCCAGCTGCTTATCACTCTGTCTTTACCATTGTAAGGCTAGTACCATTAACGGGAAGATGCCAGTATTTTACCACAGGATTGCTTCAAACAAAGATTCTAGTTAAAAGGCTGAATCAAAATGTGATTTTAAGAGACCACATTTTAAATATCTTTAAAATATTTTTAATACATTGTCATTAATTCAGTTATATAATTGCAATGAGGCACTTTCCTACAAAGTTTTACTGTGGGAAAATGTTTAGTATAGCTAACCATAAAGAAATTTATCCATGATTTGAACTTATACTTGGTACTTTATGAAATACTGAATGCCTTAACAAAATAATAATGCCATAAAGGCCCATCCCTGTGGCTAACTGCGTTCCTTTATCATAAGCTGAGCACATGCAAATGTACCAAAATACATAAGATGGGGTAATAAAATGCCCTGAACACCTTTCTATACAAGGGGAAACATCATTGTCTTGCCTTTTAACTTACATTCTAAAAGTCTTCAGACCTGAATCTAAAACTGAACACAGTTTTCTTTGGAACCAGGATTATGAAATTTTAAAAAAATGATCCATCACTGAGGAAATAAAAGAGTAAATTGATAACTCAGCTCAATGATATTTCAATTAAGCCTTGGTTCCTACACCTCCTTAACCCATGAATCCCTGGAATCAACTCCTGGCTGCAGATTTCTATTTGCTACTGTGGTGGTTAGATTCAGGTGTCAACTTGGCTAGGTGACGGTGCCTAGTTCTATTGCTGTGGACTTCAGCCAATGGCATCTGAACCTCATCTGTTGCTGATTACATCTGCAGTCAGCTAGGAGGTGTGCCTGCTGTAATGAATGATGTTTGATTTAATTGGCCAGTGCTTAAATGAGAGAGTGCAACATAGCACAGCCCAAGCAGCTCAGCACACCTCATCTCAGCACTCGCAGCTCAGCCCAGGCCTTTGGGAGATGCAGAAAGGAATCACCCCGGGGAAAGTTGTTGGAACCCAGAGGCCTGGAGAGAAGGCCATCAGAGATCACCCTGTGCCTTGCCATGTAAGAAAGAACCTCAGTTGAAAGCTACCTTTCCTCTGAACAACTATACTTCAACTAAATAAATCCCCTTTTCTTGAAAGCCAATTCATCTCTGGTGTGTTGCATTCCAGCAGCTAGCAAAGTCGAACAGCTACTTATATCCACCAGCCATTATTTCCTCTTCACAATCATTTTAAATGCCACTATTCACAAACATATCTATTGTAGAACAGATCAAAACTTCATTTCTTTTTACTGCTGAATAATAGGTATATGTATACTACATTTTCTTTATCTGTTCATTCATTGATGGAAATTTGGGTTATTTCCACCTTTTGCCTATGTGAATAATTGGTGTAGAAATATCTGTTTGAATCCCAGCTTTCAGTTTTGGGGGATATGTATTAAGAAGTGGGGTTGCCAGATCATACAGTAATTCTATTTTGAATATTCTGAGGAACTGATAAACTGATTTCCACAATGGCTACCACACTCTCCAGCGCCAATGACAATGTATAAGGGTTCCGTGTCTCTACATCTTCATTAATACATCATCATTATTATTTTTATTATTTTAATAATAGCAATCCTAGTTGGTGTGAAGTAATATCTGTTACAGTTTTGATTTGCATTTCTCTGGTGACCAATGATGTTTAGCATCTTTTTGTGTACTTACTAGTTTTTGGTTTTTTTTTGTGTATCTTTTTTTACGGAAACATCTTTTCAAGTACTTTGCCCAATTTTAATTCAGTTATCAGTCTTTCTGTTGTTAAGTAATAGCAGTTATTTATATATTCTGGATATTGAACCCTTATTGGACATGTGGTTTGCAGTTCTTTTCTTTTCATTTTTGATCACATCCTTTGTTGTACAAAAGTTTTTAATTTTGGCCATGCCCTTTTAATTAATTTATTTATTTATGTATTTTTGTTGTTTATGCTTTTGCTGTTGTATCTAATAAATCACAACTAAATCCAAGGTCATGAATGTTTTCCCCATGTTTTTTTTTTTCTTTTATTCCCCCCTTGTGTTTCTTTCTCGCAGTTCTAGTTCTCATGTTTATGTCCCTGATCCATTCAGAGTTGATTTTGGTACATGATGTGAAGTAAGGTCTAACTGCATTCTTTTGCATACATATATCCAATTTTCCCAGTACCATTTATTGAAGAGACTATTCTTTCCCCATCAGGTGTACTTGGCACACTTGTCAAAATTCAACTGGCCATAGATATGCAGGGTTATTTCTGAACTTTTAATTGTATTTCATTAGTCTATGTGTCTATCTTTATGCCAGTACCATACTGTTTTGATTACTGTGGCTTTCTAGTAAGTTTTAAAATTGAGAAATGTGAGTCCCCCAACTTTGTTCTTTTTTTTTTCAATATTTATTTGGCTATTCAGGACCCCTTGCAATTCTATATGAATTTGGCATCACCCTTTCCATTTCTGCAAAAATGGCTGCTGGGATTTTGACAGGCTTTGCATTGAATTTGTAGATAGCTGTGGGTAATATTGACATGTTAATAACATTAAATCTTCCTTTCCATGGGCCCTGGGTGTTTTCCCATTTATTTAAGTCTCCTTTATTTCTTTCAGAAAACTTTTGTAGCTTTCATTGTATAGGTCCTTCACCTCCTTGGTTAAATTTATCTCTTGGCATTTTATTCATTTATGGACTATTATGAATAGGATTTTTTTCTTAAATTACCACTTCAGAATATTCTTTGGTGGTATAGAGACACACAGTTGATTTTTGCATGTTAGTCTTTTACCCTGAAAATTTACTGAATTTGTTTATAATTTATAGTAATTTCTTGTAGATTCTCTTCTATATAAAGTATCATTCTATTTGAGAATAGAGATAGTTTTATATTCTTTAGCCAACTGAGATATGATTTTGGTTCAGGCTAAAGTTTCAGTTATGGAGGAACTATAGATAGACTTTGAAGGTAGAGCAAAGAGGATTTCTTTATGGATTGGATGCACATTTTCAGAGAAGTAAAGTACTTGAAGGTTTTTTACCTAAACAGCTAGAAGGTTGGCGCTACCTCTACTGAGATGAGGAAACCTGAATATGAAGTAGGTTTGAGGTGAATTTGGCATGTCTATCTCATATTCAGGCAAAAATGTTGCATAGGTAGATGAATATGCATAATTGTGGATTGAGAGTGAAATCTTATCTGGAGATATAAATTTGGAAGTCATCAGCATACTGTTAATATTTAAAGCCACAAGATTGGATAATGTCACTAGGAATAAATTTAGATATAGCCAAGAAGATCAAGTTCTAAGCCCAACTGAATATTAACATTAAGAAATAAGAAGTAGAGGAATCAACAAAGGACTGGCTACTAGAACCGGAGGAAGGACTAAATGAAGAAAGTCTAAAGAAGAAGGAAGTCATTAGTAAAGTCCAGTACTATGATAGATGATGTAATACATGAATTGAGTATTGACTGTGTATTCAACAGCATAGGAATTTTTGCTGACCTTGAAAAGAACAGTTTCATGAAGTAGTAGAAGCATAGGTCTAACTGGAGTGTGTTTGGAAAAGTGGGAAGAAAGAATATGGAGACAGTATATATTATTTTTCATGGAATATCTTATAAGGCTGAGCAAAGAAATAGAGTAGTAACTGATGAGGAAGTGGGGGCAAGGGAATGTTTTAAGATTGGGTAAAGAATATTTGGTAATATGATGAGAAGGATCAGGTATTGAGAAAAAATATGTAAGAAAGTGAGTGTAGGCAGAATTGATGGAATGCTATGGTAAGAAATGCAATCTAGTACACAGTGGAGAGATTGTCTTAGGCAGGAGCTCAACTCTTTAGCCTAAGGCATCATGTGGAAAAGAGATGATGTGGTCCCTGGAGAGATGTGGTACTTGAAGAACATCTCGTCTCATTGCTCCAATTTTGTTAATGAAATAGGAAGTTGTCATCAGTTTAGAATGATGTTCACCATGTATATATCACATGGACAGAGCTTCTATATTCTCTAGCTATGAAAATAGTAATTTAACTATATGTGATGTAATTATATTCCATATTTCTCATTTGGCATATTAAGACATTCTTCCCTCAGTTATTGCTCAATATTACCTTCACAATTCTATGTTCTGGCTACTTTTTTGCTTTTAAGATGAGGTTGAATGATAAAAACTGCATTTTTGGCAATAACAAGATAGTAAATGCAATCTGTATTTAGGGGTAGGATCTGTTAGTGAATACACTTGCTCTTTAGAGAGAGGAAAAAAATGAAAAGGTGTTTTTGGGGGACATTTTTGAATGGTACCTAAAAAATACTTCTAAAATAGTTTTATGGAGGTACAGCTTACATCCCATGTAGTCCACCCATTTAAAGCATGTAATTTGTGGATTTTAGTGTATCCAGGATTTATGCAACCATTGTCACAGTCAACTCTAGAACATTGCTACCAGCTCAAAAGTAAACACTGTACTCTTTAGCTGTTACCTCCCCCAACTCTCTCTGCCTCATTAATCTATTTTTTCTCTATAGATTTTTCTATTCTTCACTTTCATATGGATAGAATAAAGTAAACATGTAATCTTTTATGTCTGGCTTCTTTCTATTAACATAATGTTTTTTTCAGTTCATCAGTACTTCATTCCTTTTTAGTCATAAAAACACTGGCTTACAAGCTTTTTCTGTGGACCTATGTTTCATTTCTCTTGAATGTGTACCTTCGAGTAGAATTGCTGGTTCATATGGTGTCTCTTTGCTTTATCTCTTGAAGAACTGTCAGTTTGTTTTCTAGAGCAGCTGTACTATTTCATACTCCAGTGGTAGTGTGTGAGGGTTTCAGTTTCTCCATAACACCTCTTTTTATCTGACTTTTCACTAGCTATTCTAGTGTGTGTGAAGTGGTATCTCACTGTGGTTTTAATTTGTATTCACCTGATGACTAAAGATTTCGTGCATGTTTTCGTGTGTTTATTGAGCCTTTGTATGTCTTCCTTGGAGAAACATCTGTTCAGATCCTCTATTTATGTTTAATAGAGTTATCTGCCTTTTATTATTAAGCTATAAATGTGTCTTATGATTTATGAATATTTTCTCCCATTGTGCAGGTTGTCTGTTCACTTTCCGAGTGATGTTTATGTGGCCCAAATGTTTTTAATTTTGATAAAGTGCAATTTATGTGTTTTTGTTGTTGTTTCTAGTGTTTTTGACGTCATATATAGTAATCTTTGGCCAAATCCAAAGTCATGAAGATTTACCCCTTTATTTTTTTCTACGAGTTTTATAGTTTCAGCTCTCACATTTAGGTCTTTGGTCCATGTGCCAGTTTGAAAATATTATGTGCCCCAGAAAAGCCATATTTTAATCCTTATTCACTCTTTTCGGGGCAGCCAGTTTCTTTTAATCCTGATTCAATTCTGTAGGTTGGAATCATTTGATTAGATTATCTCCATGGAGTGTGGCACACCCAATTGTGGGTTTTAGCCTTTGGTTAGATGGAGAAGTGACTCTTTCCTTTCCAGGTGGTTCTTGATTAGATTACTGGAATCCTTTAAAAGAGGAAACATTTTGGAAAGAGTTAGAAATGGCAGGAATGGCAGAAGCCATAGAGCTAACAAAAACTTCACAGTGGAGTTGACATGGAAGTGGACATGTGGAGAAGAGAGACACAGATGTTTGGAGATGCTTAGAGGCCAGCAGACATCACCGTGAGATGTTAAGCAAACTAGAACCTGGAGAAAGCCAAGGGAAGTCAGGAGATAAAAGCCAGCCCTGGAGAAGCAAAGCCACATGGACAGAGAATGAAAGCAATGGAGCCCAGGAGAAAGGGACCGGCTGATGCCAGCCATGTGACTACTCAGGTGACAGAGGTGTTCCTGACCAGTTGGCCTTCCTTAAGTGAAGGTAACCTCTTGTTGATGCCTTAATTTGGATATATTCACTTCCATAGAACTGTAAACTTGTAACATTAAATTTTCCTTTATGGAAGCCAGTACAGTTCTGGTATATCACATTTTGGCAGCTTGCAAACTAGAACAGTCCATTTTGAGTTCGTTTTATTATATGGTGTGAGGGCCCAGTTTCATTATTTTTCATATGGCTGTTCAGTTGTCCCAGCAACATTTGCTGAAAAAACTATAGACTTTCCCCATTGAATGCTCTTGGCACCTTTGTTGGAATCAGATGACCAAAGATTTAGGGTTTATTTTTGGTTTCTCAACTCTTTTCTATTGATCTATCTGTATATCCTTGTACAGATGTCTTCATTATTGTTGCATTGTAGATGTTTTGAAATCAGGAAGCATGAGTCCTCCTGCTTTGTCTTTCTTTTTCAATACTGTTTTGGCCACTCTGGATTGCTTACACTTCCTTCTCCATGAATTTTAAAATCAGATTATTGATTTCTAAAAGAAGCCAGCTTGGATTCTGTTGGGGATTGCATTGAGTCTTGGATCAGTTTGAGGAGTTCTGCCATGTTAACAATATTAATCTTCTTATTCATGAATAAGGGTGATTTCCACTTATTTAGGTCTTCTTTATATTATGTCAACAGTCTTGTAGCTTTCAGAGTGTATGTTTTACATTTAAGCTGTCAAGATTATTCCTAAATATCTTAAACTTTTTAATGCTATTTTAAATAGAATTGTTTTCTTAATTTTATTTTTTGGTGAATTGTTGTAATTGTATAGAAATGCTATTGATTTTTACATACCATTCATGTATCCTGCAGATTTGCTGAACTTATCTATCTGTTCTAATTTTTTTTTAGTGGATTTCTTAGGTTTTGCTGTATGCAAGATCATATCATTTGGAAATAGTGATAATTATTCATCTTCCTTTCAAATCTGGATACTTTATTTTTTCTTACCTACTTGTCCAGGCTAGAACTTCCAATGCAATGTTTAATAGCAATGGTATGAGTGGATATCGTGTGTTTTTCCTGATTTTTAGAGCAAAACATCCAGTCTTTCACCATTAAGAATATTGACTGGTTTTTTTATAGATGCTTTGCATCGAGTTGAGAACATTTTTTTCTCTGAATCGTTTTCTGAGTGTTTCTGTCATGAAACTGTTTTGGGTTTTGTCAAATGCTCTTTCTGTTTTAATTGAGATGATCTTATAATTTTTGTTTTTGTTCTGTTGTTATGACATATTACATTAATTGATTATTGAATGTTAAACTGACTTTATATCCCACAATAAATCCCACTCCTCATGGTGTATAATTTTGTTCTTTGTTGCTACATTTGATTTTTTAGTGTATTTTTTAGAATATTTACATCCATATTCATAAGAGATATTGATTTTTCTTTTGGTGCTTTTAGCTGTTTTGGTATCATCGTAGTATTGGCCTCAGACAGTGAATTTGGAAGTGTTCCATTCTCTGGGGAAGAGTTTGTGAAGAATTAATAATAATTCTTCTTTAAATACTTGGGAGAATTAAGTAATGTGGCAGTCTGACCTTGGATTTATCTTTGCAGGAAGTGTTTTGATACTAAGTCTCTTCATTTGCTTAGTTTGTTCTATTAATCTATTTTTTCTTTACTCAATTTGTGCAGTTTGAATCCTCAGAATTTTTGCATTTTATCCAAATTATCTAATTTGGCAGCATAATATGAATTATTCATAGTAGTTTCTTATAACACTTTTTATTTCAGTAAGATTCATAGTAATGGCCTTTCTTTCATTTCTGACTCTAATAATTTGAGTCTTCTCTTGTGTATTCTTGGTCAGGCAAGCCATTGTTTTGTCAATTTTTGTTCATTTCAGGGAATAAGTTTTTGGTTTCAATGATTTTTCTCCATTGCCTTTCTATTCTCTATTTCATTAACTTCTGCTCTTTTCTTTACTATTTCCTTCCTTCTTGCTTTAGGTCCAATTTTCTCTTCTTTTTCCAGTGCCTCAAAGTGAAAAGTTAAGTTAGTGATTTGAGATTATTTTTTCTTTCTGTAAATAGGCTATATAGCTGTAAGTTTCCCTCTAAGCAGTGTTTTGAGTCCCATAAGTTTTGGTATGTTGTGTCCTACATTTTCATTCATCTTGAAGTATTTACTGATTTCCTTCTTTATTTCTTTTTAGACTTATGGTTATTTAGGGGTGCAGTGTTTAATTTCCACAAATTTTGTGAATTTCCCCATTTTTTTTTCCTGATACTAATCTCTAGATCATTCTGTTTTGGTCAGAGAGCATACTTTGTATTGTTTTTATCCATTTAAATGTATTAAAGTTTGTTTTTCATCCTATCATGTGTTGTCTCCTAGAGAACATTTCTTGTGCACTTGAGAAGAATGTTTGTTTTATTGTTTTTAGATGGAGTTTCCTATAGATATCTTACATGTATTTAGTTTGTAGTGTTGGTCAAGTCTCTGTTTCTTTTCTGATCTTCTAACTAGTTATTCCATCTATTAGTGAAAGTGAAGTGTTGAAGTCTCCAGCCTTTATTATGGAATTGCTTGTTTCTTCCTTCAATTCTGTCAACTTCTGTTTCATGTATTTTGGGCCTTTTAAAATTAGGCACAGATATTTTTATAATTGTTATATCTTCCTACTGGATTGACCCTTTTATTATTGTAAAATGTCCCCTATTATCTCTAGTAACACTTTGTTTGTTTGTTTTAATATTACAAGCACTCCAGCTTTCTTGTCTTTACTCTTTTCATGATTAATCTTTGCCATCCTTTCATTTTCGACCTATTTGTAGCTTTGAATCTAAAATGGTACTCTGGTAGACAGCATATGCACTTGAATTACATTTTTGTTATTCATTCTGATGATCTCTGCCTTTTGATTGGATTGTTTAATCCATTCACACTTAATATTATTATTGATGTATATTATTTATATCTACAATTTTTCTTTTGTTTTCTCTGTGGCTCAGCTTTTTTGATCATCCTTTTTTTTGTTACTTCCTTACTGAATTTCTTGGAATTGAGTATTTTCTAATGTGATATGTTAATTTCTTTAATGTTTTTTCACTATATTTTTGAAGTTTTTTTTTTTAGTGATTGCTCTACGTTTACCATGTACATCTTATCAGATTCAGATTAATTCTAGTGATGCAATGAATCAGAACATCTATATAGCTCTCTCCCCAACCACCTTTTGGGATTATTTTTATTTTATATATATATAATAGATTATTGTTAATGCTATTATTGCTAATGTTATTGTTAACACCCCACAAAGACATGGTGAAGTCCTAAGCCCCATTCTCTCTGTGTGTGAACTCATTTGTAAATGGTATCGTCAAAGATCCAATTTGAGGCCAAACTGAATCAGAATAGGCCTTAATCCAATAAGACCAGAGAGCCCGTTTAAGCAATGGAAATTTGGTCATGTAAATACCCAGAGCTGGCTTCTCAGGAGAAGGAAGGAGACCAGGAGGTAGTGGGATAACATAGTTAAGATACTCAAAGAATAAACTGTCTTTCAAAAATGAAGGTGAAATAATTGCATTCCCAGATAAACAAAAACAGCAAAGTCATTGCTAGAAGTCTTGCCTTACAAGAAACACTAAAGAAAGTTATTTAAGCTGAAAGCAAGTGACCACAGATTAAAATTTTAAAGAAACAAAAGGGCACCTGAGAAGTAAGCTGTTAATCTTATTGAGGTGCTTTTGTTTAAATAACATGTCCTTTTCCTGTGGCTGTTTTCAAAATTTCTTCTTGCCTTTGAAAGTCAACATTTTTGTTATGAGGTATCTGTTTTTGGATCTCTTTGAGTTTCTCCTACTTGGAATCCATAGAGCTTCTTGGATATGTAGGTTAGTGTTTTTCAATAAACTTGAGGGTTTTTAACCATTATTTCTTCAAATATTTTTTTCTCCTTTCTCTCTCCTAACCTTTTTGTATTCCTATTACACATATAATGCTGTTCATAATGGTGCCCACTTCTCCCTGAGGCTCTGCTTATTTTTCTCCATTTTTTTCTTTTCTGTTTGTATAAACTCTTTCACTCAATCTTCAAGTTCTCTAATACTTTCTTCTACCAGTTCAGATCTACTATCAAGCCCCTCATTGAATTTTTAAATTTCAGTTACTGTAACTTTCATTTCTAGAATTTTTCCATTTGGTTCTTTTTTTATCATTTCTGTCAATTTATATACACTACTTGATGCAATATTTTCACTATTTATTCCTTTAGTTCTTTAATTATAGTTTCCTTTAGATCTTTGAGCATATTTATGACTGATATGAAGTCATTTCCTGTTAAATCCAATATCTGTTGCTCTCACAGGCAATTTATATTGCCTGCTTTTATTCCAGTGTTTGATCAGTATTTTCCTATTTGTTTTTTCTTGCCTGAGAATGTTCTGTTGGAAACTGGACATTTAAAAAAAATAAATTGTGGAACTGGATACTGCCTTTCCTTCATTCTGGAGCTTGTTATTATTATATACTTTTAAATTTGAGTATTGACTGGCTGGATTTTTAAAATTAAACTCCATTTCTCTCCCTACTCCCACAGTGCTAAACCTCTAATTTTGTTCCTCAGGCAGGCACAGGCTTGGTTATGCTCATAGTCACCCTGGATGACAGTAGGGCTCTCTTCCTTTCTTTCCTTGACCTTGCCTCTTGTTAAGCTCTACTAACTGCTGGATGATTACTGTCTAATTATTGACACTTCCTAGAGCAGAAATTGCTCCACAAACAATCCTAATCAAATACTGGCATTTCAGAACGATAAGTTCCTGAGGTTGGCCTATTGTCTGGTCTGTGTCTCTTCCCTGATTACATGAATGATTTCCCAGTTGCCTTCACCATAAAGCCTACTATTTTTTAGTGCAGTTAGGCTTGAATTACTCCAAACTCTGTTGCAAATAAAGGCAGTCCCTTTTTAGGTAAAATTAGGCACTGTGTTTTTGGGGACCCAGAGTTTCTCTAAGCAGAGTTTTGGGGCTATGGGAAGGACAACAGCAAGCTTCTTTCTAATTGACATCCACTAGTCTAGGAGCTGAGCACTTAGTAAGGGAGAGGAGAAGCCAGAAGTCATCCAGGCTTGTCTTTTCTGGTATGAACAAGCACCTCCTGAGGTGGGTAAGGACAGTGTGGGCTATAGTATTCCCAGTATGCATACCCAAGATAGAGTGCCCTTCATGTGAATTTGGGCTTGGTGGAAGAAGGGAGACCTGACCTCTTGACTGCATTCCCAGGACTTAGCCTTTACAACATGGGGCTGGGAGAAGCATGAGAAATGCTGAAATCCTGCTCCCCTTGGGAAGAAAGCCCTCTGACTCAGTGCTGGGGAAAGAGGGAGTCCTCTGTTTTTTACTACAAAAGTCTGGAGTGAAGTGTTCTACCTTGGTAAGCTGGGAGGCTGGAGGGAAGACGTGCCATGGTCTTGGTACAAATACCAAAGACTCTTGACTTTGTTCCTTAATTTTCGTATATTTTTAAATATTTTTTATTGTAAAAGATAAGTACAAAGAAAAGAATTAAAAAGCAATAATTTTCAAAATACTCTTCAAAAAGTGGCTACAAAACAGATTTCAAGGTTGTAATGGGTTTCCATTCCACTATTTCAGATTATTCCTTCTAACTGCTCCAAAACACTGGAGGCTAGAACTATCAGTTTAGTGATTCTTCAGTCATACTCATTTGTTGAATACTGTTTTCTCTGTTATCACTCCTCTTTCTCTTTTGATCCTTCTCCTAATATAGGGATCTTAGGCAATGTCTATTCTGACTGTTTCATGTGGCTAAGACATGCCAACTCCAAAGGATAGGGGAAAGTAATTAGTTGATAATCTTGAAGAGGCTGGTCCCTATGGGTTTCAAGATTTATCTGGCCTAGGAACCTTCTGGAAATTATAGGTTCTAAGAAAGTAATTTTAGTGTATGAAAGTTTTATAGAGTCTTAGTTCAAGCCCTATATGTTCTTAAGTATTAACAGGAGTGATGTTGGTTGACATCATGCAAACCATGGTAATTAACACTATCAAACTGAGGCTTGCATAAGAGCAGCCTCCAGAATAGCCTCTCGATTCTATTTGATCCCTTTCAGCTTCTGATGCCTTATTTAATTACACTTCTTTTCCCCCTTTTTGTCAGGAAGGTGTTGTTGATCCCATGGTGTCAAGGCCAGACTCATCCCCAGGAGTCACACCCTGTGTTTTCAGGGAGACTTTCACCCCTGAATGTCATGTCCCTTGTAGAGGGGAAGTTAATGATTGCCACATCTGAGCAACAAAAGAGACTTCCTGGAAGCAACTCTTAGGCCTCATGATAGGTTGTCTTAGCTTCTCCACTACAGAAATAAGTTTCCTAAGGGCAAGCATCAAACTCAAGGGCTTGGCCTATTTTCTTGGGAACCCCCAGTGTTTGGTAGCGTACTTTGGGTTTCCCAGATGGGATGGTTTAATAGTTCTATATTTTTCTTCCTTCAAACCTTCAAGGAACTCTACCTATACCCTTTAATTATCAACCCACCATACTCTGAGATGTATCCAGGTATTACATTAAGTTCTACAGAATTAACAAGTCTTCATTACTTTTCTGAACTCCAAGACTTTTATCACTTGTTGTTTGAATGAGCTAGCCAGACAAATTGATTTAGACTCTATATTACAGAAAATTCAGACTCTGGATATAATAAGCATGCCTGCCTTGGCTCTCATATAATAGGTGAAGGTCTAGAGTACATACACTGTCAACTCTCACCCTGAATTCTGATTTACCTTAGTCCCATCTAGGCTGGCTTCGTTTTTATCTCTAATTGAGGTCTGTTCTCTTTTTTTGGTTAATTTGACTCTTACTGTTTATAGCTATGCAAATTTTCAGGGCTGCTGTGCTCTACTTCTGGGTCTTAGGTGTCATGGAGTTACTCAAAATTCCATGGAAATACCAGTTAATACACATATAGCTCAGTGTCTCAGAATCTATGGCTCCTATAAGGGCTTGCAATCTAGGCTCCGATTTTCTTATAAGTGTTCTCTGAAAGAAACCTTAGCATAGTTTTTCTTTTGTTACTTGGCTTATTCTGCACAACACACCACTGTCCCCAATGTTTATTCAGTTTGTGGTGTGCCTCTTGACATCCTTCCTTTTTTGTAGCTGCACTATATTCCATCATATAAATGTATCACAGTTTGCTATTCTGCTTCTTAACCTTTGGTTCCCTTCATCTCTCGGGCACCATGGATGATGTTCAAAATAAACAAACCATGTCTTACAGTATCCTTACTTGTTTGTGCAACCAGCAGCATTCTCAGTTTTAGACAATTTTCATGGGTTGATAAAGTAAGAGAACCGTGAGACAGAAACTCACTGCATATTAAATCAAAACTAACCCTTATCACTTATCCTTCCTCACCTGTTATTTGTCTCTGGTAGTGCTGTGGTATTGTTGATATCTTCCTGTTAACTGTTGGTCATAGCATGCAATTTTAGTTTTCCCCCATACTCCTCTACTATTTACTCATTTTCCAGTATCAAACCATTAAAATAATTAATGCAAGAACTTATTTATAATTATAGATTAATCAGTGGGATATATGCCACTATATAGCTCCTTTCAATCATATATACCTTCTATATGGCAATGTTACTTATAACCCCACTAATTAGTTACAGTCACTTCTAGCCATTCCCTTGCATTTAAGTTCAACCTCATTGGGTAGCCTTCTCCCCATCTCTAACTTCTGTGTACCTCTAAGTCTGCTATATTCTATAGTGTAAACTCTGAGATTACCTTTAGCTGAGCCCTAATAATGAAATCATACAGTAACTACACTTTTGTGTCTCACTTATTTCATTCGACATTGTGTCCTCAAGGTTAACTGACATTGTCATATGCTTCAGGATTCGTCTTACTGCTGCATAATGTTCCATCGCATGTATATACCATATTTTGTTAATCCACTAATCTATTGATGGGCACTTGGGTTGTTTCCATCTTTTGACAACTAAATAGTGCCACTATGAATATTGGTGTACAAATGTCTGTTTGTGTCACTGCTTTCAGCACTTCTGGGTGTATACCAAAGTATTGGTATTGCTGGGTCATAGGACAACTCAGTATTTAGTTTTTTGGGGAAATTGCCAAACAGTTTTCCACAGTGGTTGCACCATTATACATTCCTACCAGCAGTGAATAAGTTTTCCAATTTCTCCACATCCTCTCCAACATTTGTAATTTTCTGTTCATTTAATAGCAGCCATTCTTATAGGTGTGGGATAATATCACATTTTTATCTTGATTCGCATTTCCCTTATAGCTAATGAAAATGAGCATCTCTTCATATTCTTTTTAGCCTTTAGTATTTGCTCTTCAGAAAAGTGTTCATATCTTCTGCCTGGTTTATAATTGGATTGTTTGTTCTTTTTTTTTTCCACTGTATAATTTCTTTATATATATAGGATGTCAAGACTTTATCCTATAGTGGTTTCCAAATGTTTTCCCCCACTGAGTTGACTGCCTCTACACTTTTTTGACTAAGTCCTTTGAAGCACAGAAGTTTTTTATCTTGAAGAGTTCCCATTTATCTATTTTTTCTTTTGCTGCTTGTGCTTTAAGTGTAAAGTTTAGAAGCTACCTCCTATTACTAGATGTTAAGGATGTTTTCCTTCATTTCCTTCAAGAAGTTTTATAGTACTGGCTCTTACATTTAAGTCTTTAATCCATTTAGGATTATTTTTTGTATAGGGTGTAAGGTAGGAGTCCTCTTTCATTCTTTTGGTTATTGACATCAAATTCTCCCATGCCCATTCATTGAAAAGACTGTTCTGTACCTGTTCTGTGGATTTGGGGGCCTTATCAAAAATCAGATGTCCATAGATTTGGTGGTATATCTCTGCACTCTCAATTCAATTTCATTGGTTGACACTTTTATCTTTGTGCCAATACGATGCTGTTTTGACCAAAACTGGCTAAAGACGCTACAAGAAAGGAAAAGTACAGACACATCTCCCTAATGAACATTAATGCAAAAATTCTCAAGAAAGTACTAGCAAATTGAATCCAGTGACACATTCAAAGATTTATACATCACGACCAAGTGGGATTTATGCTAAGATTGGAAGGGTGGTTCAACTCAAGAAAATCAATCTACATAATACAGCACATTAACAAATTGAAAGGGAAAAATCATATGATCATATCAATTGATGCTGAAAAAGCATTCAACAAAATTCAGCACCCTTTCCTGATTAAAAAAAAAAAACACTTCAAAAGGTAGGAATCAAAGGAAACTTTCTCAATATCGTAGAAGGCATATATGAGAACCACATGGCCAATATCATACCTAATGATGAGAGACTGAAAGCATTCCCTCTAAGATCAGCAATGAGACAAGAATGCCCATTGCAATCACTGTTATTCAACATTGTACTACATGTCCTAGCTGGAGTGATTAGACAGGAGAAAGAAATAAAAGGCATCCAAATAGGAAAGGAAGAAATAAAGCTTTCATTATTTGCAGATGACAGAATATTACATTTGGAAAAACCTGAGAAGTCTGTGCTAACACTACTTGAGCTGATAAAGAAATTTGGCAAAGTGGCAGGAATCAAGGTTAATGTGCAGAAAAAACTAATGTTTCTATACCAAGTAATGACTTATATGAGGAGACAATTTTCGAAAAAATTCCATTCAAAATAGCGACCAAAATTATCAGGTATTTACTTGTCACTTTGTCAGAGTCCTTTGAGCCACAGAAAATTTTAAATTTAAGGAGTTCTCATTTATCTATTACATATTTCACTGCCTGTGGTGTAGGTGTCAAGTTTAAGAAGCCTAGCCAGGGATGTCAATGACTTCTACAGAGAAAACTACAAACCACTGCTAAAAGAAACAAAAAGTGACCTAAATAGATGGAAAGAAAGTCCATGCTCATGGATGGGAAGGTGAATGTCATTAAGATGTCAGTTCTACAGATGCAATGTAATACCAATCAAAATTCTAACAACTTGCTTTAAAGATGTTGAAAAACTAGTTTTCAAATTTATGTGGAAGGGGAAGAGACCCAGAAAACCTAAACATATTCTAAAGAGGAAGAGCAAAATTGGAGGACTAACACTTCCTGACTATAAAGCCACAGAGGTCATGTATTTACTTTAATAGATGTTTCTTCATTTGCTGTTCTCTCTTTGGACCATTTCCAGAGGCTTTAAATGGCTGTTATTCTATAATATTTTTTTACCAGTTTCATTTAAGTTGTCAATTTGGTATCTGTGAAATATTAAATTATTTTTCTTCAACTCCAGTATGGCTTGTGAAACTTACTTTGACTGGATAAAGGTGTTAGAAAAATCCCCACCTGAGTGACTCTCATTATTTCTATATGGTTCAAAAGGAGAACTATCCACATATGATCCAACAGTCAGTGAGTTACTGATGTTTAGTCATGATGATGCTATGAAGGCTAGTGGAAGGATGGGAGAAAGGATTTGGGAATCTGAGTTTGCGATCAGGCTCCCCTGTGGACCAGCAATACGACTTTAAGTCTCTAAGCCTCTATGTCCCTAGTCTACCCAATACAATGTGAGTATCTGCCTCCTTTAGGATTGGGAGTCCCCGATAACAGAACTCATGTCAAAGTAGCACATTATATACTTTAAACCACTATGATCATGTTAGCTTTGATGACACTTTTTTTGCCCTGATATTCTTTATACTGTAAGTGTTTTAAATTAGGACTGAATGTAGTAACTTAGATCTGTTAAAAGAAACATAGTTCTGGAGAACTTAAAGGAAAGGAGCAAAATTGTTAAGTGGGCAATCTTAATGCAGACAGAACAAACAATGATCTTTACACTATTGTGGGGATTCATCTAAAATTTGAGAGATTTTATAAAGTGATGTCAAGTAATGGTTATTTCAGTTCTTCATAAATAGGTAAGCCATGTCATAATTAATCTTATTTAGTCTGTGAACATCCCTAAAAAAATTAAGACTTATTCTACATCAGATGCTAAGGCTTATTCTATGTTTGATGCTCCAGTCTAAAACTTAAAGCAGCTCAGGTGAAATTATCGCAAATACGGATACAGCAGAACATTTAAAAAGTAGCTATTACAATAGGTACTGCATTAAAAAAAAAAAACTCTGCGTTAGGCTATAATATCCTAAGAGAAGCAAAGGTTTTGAAGAATGTATTTGTTTACACTTTTATGACACTTTGAAGTTTTTACATCAGTGCATGTATGTGACTTTACTCAATGTATCATCTTATTACCATGCTGGGCAAGAATCAGATAATGACATTTTAAATCAAAAGATATAAAATAATCATGCAATCATGTATTAATATACAGAATGGACTGAAGAGATCCAATTTTCTCAGTATATGAACTCTGAAACTAATACTCAGGGAAAAGTCATAACTTACCCAAGGTTATTTAACTAAGAATATAGATTAGATGAGACTTTTAATATAACTAAATAGATTTAATTTATATGTGTATGTTTTAAAATCATTACATGTTCATTGAAGACCCACCATTACCTAAGCATTTCTTGTTTCTCGAAATAGAATATGATCAGAAGTTGAGAGTTCCTTAATTATTTATAGCTATTTTAATGAACTGAACTGTGGTATAACTCACTAGTGAGTGTCATGGGGATTTCATTTTATGTCTTTAAACTTAAAACTCTTTTCTTTGTGAGCAGAAAATTATCCATTTTTCCAATGAAAAGCTTTTCTTTTTTGTTTTTTGAGTTCCTACTGGTATAAGATGAACACATTGGCACATTGGCTTTCTACTTTTACTTAATCCTCAGGGGCAAGAGGTTGTTTCAAAAATTCGTTTATGGGGATACTGGCTGATTGTTACTTGTTTTTCTTCTCATTTGAATTGAGTTTAAATCTTTCTAAAATTAGGAATGTGGATTTTTCCTCTATAAAATTACGATTGCTAATGGACTGCCTACTGGTGCTTGATTCATTCAGTTTGTGTGCTATGTGACTGGACTGAAAACATTTATTTATCTTGTAACAAAAATGGTTTAAGTTTACTGATGTGTAAATACTCCGAAAAAGATAACCTACCCAAAAGATCACCCAGTTACACTGAACTGCTTCTGGTTTGTGATAAGTTCTCTGTTAGGAACTTTCACAAATACCATCTAATTTACTCATTCTATCATCCAGGTAAATTCATATTTATTTAATTTACAGATTAAAAAATTATGGTTCAGAAAAGTAAGATAGATTACACAAATGTAGATAGCCAGCAGGCCTCAGAAGTAGAATTCATTTTGATGTTGTTTCTTTCTTTTATCACATCACACTACTTCTCTATGGAATCTTTTCTTTTTGTACATATTGTAAAAGTAATTGATTAAATGTAATTGATTAATGTACAGACATTAAAATTAATTACACAATAAAGATATAGAATGCCTACAAAGTTTTTCAGGGAATATTTGATATAATCTTTAATAATTGGCAGATTTAGTTAACCAGAATAAAATGCAGTATTAAAACTTCAGAATTTTTGCATCAAAGTACTATTTATAGCTGCCTTAAATGTATATTGCTAAAGACGGTCTAAATTTAAATCTGCCTTTCTTCCTTTTCCTCATTTTTTAAAGTTTAGCAAGTTATGTAGATAGAATTTCTCCATCCTCTTTATGCTTTCATAACTCTTTTTAAAAGGTTCTATCACTTTAATTCATTTACTTCAGCAATTCAGTGAGTGAAATATATTTATTTCTGAATAAACAAGGGAAAGTGAATTATAACTGCTTGTATACATTTTTTTACACTGCCTGAATAATGGAATGTAAATAAATATTTGGTGGATATAAGGGTATATGCTACTTTTTATCAAATAGGTTCTGTTTTAGAATTGACTTCAACTTTTTTTGAAATTTAGAAAGCTTCACTGCACTATTCTTCTAACAAGTGCATTAATGTATGATGAAGGAGTACTCAGGTGCATAGATAAATTTAACAGATCTAAAATATCTAAATTTATTATTTATGATCTTTTAAAATTAGAAAGAGATTGTTGTATGTCACTTTAGATCATTTGAAGAAATCATCTTTAGCAGTAAATATCAGGACTTAATGAAAATGGAATAACTTAAAATCAGTAAGTGAAGCATTCAGTTTTATGTAGATGTCTACATAAAAATGTGAAAAATGTTGAAATCCTGTTTTCTAATTTTAAAATCCTATTTTCTAAATTTTCTCCATATATTTTTACATATATGCTTACATTTATACACTTACATTTTTAAGATTGTGATAACTCCTGTTTTTCAAGTAATTATATTTTTAGACACCATCTTTCTTTGTCAGTTAACATAGAACTCAATATTTTTAGGAACTGCTCAGGAGCACAACACATTTTAATGAACTTTAATGGTGAATAGGACAAAATGAACAACCTTGAACATAACTCTTAGTACATTTGTCTGATCACATACTTAGGATGAATTTCTGAAAGTTGAAATGTCACATTAGGGATGTTAAGTGTTGACATCTATTTCTATACTGTTTTCCAGAAAATTTGCATTAATATCCACTCCTATATATGAGAGCACCTAACTTTACATGTCATCAATTCTAGATATTGTTATTCTTTTTAAAATATCTAATAGTTAAAACTCATATAACATTGTTGTCCTAACTGTGAGTCTTTTGGCTACTAGTTAAGTTTATTGTTCATTTGTTATTCCTTCTTTGTGGAATTATTTTTATGTTCTTTGCTCATTTTTAATAGGTTGCTAATTTTTCTTTATTTGTATTAGCCTAGTGTCTGCTATATGCACATATTTTTGTGATAAAAATATCATGTATTTATATAGTGAATTCCATGACTCTTTCTCTCAATACTTTCTGACTTTTAAGTTGACAACCCATTGTGTTCATGATCACACACAAAGAACATACACATATTAATATTTGTTTCACTAATTTTAATTTTGCTTCTCTACATTCCTACAATCTTTGATCTCTCTGGAATTTATTTTTAAAATAAGGTGTACATATTAGAACAAAATTTATAGTCTTCGAAATCTTAGGAAATAGCTTAAAGGTCTTCATTTGAACTGTCTGTTTATTCCCTGATAATAAAAGTAAATCCTCTTATTTGAGACTCTTTCTGGACTCTGTTATGGTTCATTGATCTGTCCATCCTTCAGTACTCCAGCAATGTGTAATGGGATTTAATAATTTTTGGAGCAGATCTCCCCTTGCTACCCAAGTTCATGTCCACAATATAACTTGGAACTATAATGCTAAATTTCTGTCTTCTCAGCGTATAGAAAAAACAATATCCTTTGTTTCATTCATTAGAAAAATATTTATTCTGCATCTCTTACTTGCCAGGTTCTGCTCTAGGAACTTGGAATATAGTATTGAGCAAAATAAATAAATACCCTTCTGTCATGGAACTTGCATTTTGTTGGCATGAGAAAGATGAATGTTGACAGGCTCTTGGGAAAAAAATAAAACACAGAAACAGGGCTCAGGAGTGCTGAGCATAGGGGTGAAGTTGTCATTTTAAATTGGCTCGTTAGGGAAGGCCTTGTTGCAATGGTGATATTTTAGCAAAGGCCTAAAGAAGATGATGGCCATTTAGAATTCTAAGGAAAGGGAAAGAAAAGAGGAAATGGAAATATCCTGGGTTAGGCTTGGAATGTTGAAGGCACAACAAGCACACCAGTATGGCTAAGCAGAGAAAACAAGGGGGAAACAATTGGAAGGTGAATGCAGAGTTAGAGAGTTAGTGGAGGGCTAGGATCATTTGGGCTTTGTAGGGTATTATAAAAGTTTTGGCTTTGGCTTTGGCTTTGGAGAGCTGAAAAACTCTCAGTAGCTTGCGTTTGGAGCTGTAGTTTAACAGGGTCATGCTGGCTGCTACATTAAGAATAGACTGAATCGGGGCAGTGGTGGGAACATGGAGGTCAGTTATGGGGCTAATAAAAGGAATAAAGGTGGCTTGGGACTGGAGTGGCAATTATAGAGGCAGTATGGAATATTTGGGTTCTCCACATATATTAAAGGTGGAGCCATCCGAATGTGGATTGTGAAAGAAAGAGGTAGATTAAGGATGAAATCTGTATTTCTTGGATTGAGTTACCAGACTAATGTCCTTGCCTTTTAGTAAATTGGGGAATACCATGGGATAAGCAGGTTTTTGGTTCTTTTTGATCTTGTTTTTAATTTTGTTTTTGTTTCTGAGTGGGAAAGATCAAAAGTTTAGCTTTAAGGAAGTTAACTATTGTATTTCCAAGTAATGTCTCAAGAGGACTTATTCAGTTATGCCATTTAATTGCTCACAGGCTGAGGAGTCAAGTAGGAATAAGGTTAAAACCCACTTCCCTACTTCCTCTGTTTATAACCATTTTTATTCTATTATTCATATCCCTGAATTTCAGTCTCTGAACTTTCTCTGCAGTGTTACTATGAGAATTGGAGGAAGTGTCTCTAATGGATCTGTCCAATGTTTGACACATAGCAGACCTTTAGTAAATGACATATTTATATTACTGCAAAATAATTACCTCTTACACACTGTTAATTTGAAGTAAACTAGTTTTTTAATAGAAGGAAGTGATTAGAATAAAATCACAATTTTGAATTGTTGTGTTTAATTATCTACAATGGCTTTCATTCCTAATTAATCTTTTAACACACTTGTGTAGAAATTTGGGTGGTACAGATAGCATCATCTGTCACAGATGGCACAATGAAGGGACGGATGATTGATTTTAGATCATTATTGAATTGCATTCCATTAGCTAACATATTAAATGTTTACTATGTTAAAATATGTTTTAATTCATTAAAACTCTAACCCTCCTTTTCCTTGTCTTTGTCCCTCCCTGATAATTCCTATTCTGCCTTTAAAACTGAATTCATTGGTTTCTTATTCATAGAAGTCCTCAAATTACAGATCACTTCATCACCTAGATATCTAACTAGTGGAAATGGCAAACTGCCAGGCATGATGAACTATTTAAAATTAGTATTATACATGTGGGAGTTTTTTACATATTCATATAAGATGAATCAATATTTCAAAACTTTTTCTTCCTTGTTGTATTCATCTTTTTATTGACAGTATATTCAGAGATAGAAAAAGAATTTTCTGGAGTCTATCAAATTAATAAATAAAATAATTTAATTGTAGAAGGAAACAGTTGGGAAGTTTTAGTAGAAATTTCTAGAGGCAAGAGACTCTTGGCATGTATTCTTATATATAAAACAAGACGGCAGAGGAGGGAAACTGGGTACAGATGGTTGAGATTAGGGATTCTGCAGAAAGAAAAGCACATATTCTGGATTGCTCTTTTCAGATAAGAACTTTGAAGAGCAAGGCATTGAAAATGAAGAAGCAATTGAATTGGGTAACCAATCTTAGGCAAATAGAATAAATATTTGGCAGCATCTCGATTTTAGCTGCCAATCTGAAATTGGTTATCACGGAAATTTAGAAGTTGCAGAAAAAGTTCTTCCTTATTAGAAAAAATGTGGGTTGGGTTCCCTAGGCAGGCCAAGGTAAGAGTGCTACTGCAGCGTGGGTTCCCTGTTCAGGCACAAACCATTAGCCCTTGACAGCAGAAGTGAGATGAGTATAAGAAGGACTACTCTTAGCTTGATAAGGGAAAGGGAGTTAAAAGCTTGAGAAGAGTGAAAGAAGGAAAGAATGGAGCCACGAGAAGAAGAAAGCTAATAGCCTAACAACAAGAAGGAAACATGAAGAACCAACATTTATATCTTGACTTTCAGCCTTTCTCCATTTCTTCATGTCTAATGAGACAAAAACAAGTGGGCAAGGACTTCCAAGCCATTGAAGTGGAGTGGAGTGTAGACTGGCTTGCTCACCTCCATGATCATGTGGTATCAGCAGTGGTCCTGACAAGTTTGTTTATGGCTTCATATAATGGACTTCCTTGTACTTTTTCAGTATAGTAGAGACAGTCAAGTACTCCAGTGACAATTATGACAGTAGTTGCAGGAATCTACTGACTATAGCCTTGGGAAGCACAATATGAAAAGGAAGTACCCCTACAAACAAGGGATGGGGGCAAATTCAAACACTTAAGAACAAAGAAAAAGATAAGATGACAGCAGTGAAGCAGGCATGTATTTCTCCTTTTTCTGAACTGCTGTGTGAGCCATTTCGGCTTACTGGTTTAAGTGGTATTGGTAAGTTGTATAAAATTGCAAAGGTTTCAGCTTAAGTTTCTCTTTTGCCATGTTATTTGCTTAAAAAATCAAACTCTCGTGCTTACAATAACTTTCTAAAGGCACAAGTAGTGTTCCCTTGCATTACCTTAACAAACCATTTGCCCCTTTGAAACAAATAATTTTTATTATGCTATCTAACCGCTGAACCAGTGGCACAAAATTGAGATGGTATTTACTACAGCAAGGTCCCTGTAAATCAAAATCTGAGCTTTATGTAAAAATTGTACTTATTAAAAGTACAGTACCTAGTATGGTGGAAATGGAGCATGGAGCAGCAGTGCTCCCTGACAGGCTATGTGGAAGTGACTTTTGCTACCATGCTTGCTTAATGGTGCCAGTGAAAAGCTGAATAAGGCGGACACTTTAAGAGGCAATTTTCTGTAAACTTCTTGGGGTGGGAGACTTCCTCTTTTGGGACAGATACTGATTTGGGATGGGTAAGATCAGAAGGTATGACGTTTGACTGCACCTGACATATCACATCATGGGTTAGGACAGCTCCCACAGGCTGATTCCAGTTCTCTTGTTTTTAGGAGAGAGGTTATCATTGTAGCCTCTGCTTTTACTGTTACAGGGTACAATGTCCAGCTAGATTTCCCCTATGGAGGAAATCACCCCCAAAATCTTTCATAGTGAAAAGATATAGGATAAGCGAAGTCAACAGAAGCTTCTTTAGCTTAAAGCTCCTTAAGAACTCTACACTGATTACTAAGCTACTTTGTGAGAGGTGTGTAGCTCAACAAATGCTTTAACTAGAGTATGTCTTCCTACTCACTTGGTACCCAATAGCACTAAACTGTAATGAGACTTGAAAAACAAACTGATCTTGAGGAATTTTGGCTTCTCATGTTCCCGGTTGGAACTTTGCTGCTTCTGTGACATATTCAACTCCTTTAAATGGCTTATAATTCTTCCCATATAGTCCAAATGATTTACTTTCAAGCTTGAAATAACTAGCCACTGGATTTTGAACCGTATGTTGAGAGCTGGATTCTCTTCTGCCTTGGGTGCTCCAGACTGTGAATTGAGTATTCCTTTAACTTGTGGGGGCTCCTGTCGAGTAATCTCTCCCATGTCGCATGTTGGTGCTTTGGTCCACTTCCTGACCGCCTGTCTGCTCTTCCTGAGTCCCTGAATCTTGTTTTCGTGAGTCCCGTTTCTTTATTAGGAGCCATCTGCCTAGGCCCTCTCCAGAGTCTCCTAACTAGTATTGAAAACTCCATAACGGCATCAGTCCTGCCTATTTCAGCAACCATTGTCTAGTCAGTATATTTTCTGAGTTAATGATTGCCAAATAAAAGTTTGTGGCGTGTATATGTTCAAAAATGGCATTGGACTATGTGATATTGTGAGCCATTGATTGTACACCATGTCCAAAATATATGTGTATGAAGATTTCTCAATAAAAATATTTTAAAAAAAGAAAAAAAATGGGGTTGGGAGAAATCTGGAATAGGATGAAAGGAAGTCAGCCAAATCTAATGCACATTTAAAACCCCACAAACGCAGGTTTAAAATTCGTAGCTAGATTTTCAGATTACCCTGGATTAAAGCCTGTTTTACAGGATAGATGGTGTCTTGTAATACCTGTACTAAGAATAAACACCCCTTTTCTCACAGCCTCTGGGTTTATCTTTTATAGGACTCTGGGCTCTACTTGTGTTTGGATTCCAGATTTCCAACTGTAGTGTTATCCCTGCACTGAAAATAGCACATGCTCTGTGGGAGTGTGTGTGTGGGGGGTTCTGTGTAGTGGATTCTAGGACATAGGAAAGAATGTTGGGAAGTAGGAAAAAGACAGCTCGTGTCCTGGGTGGCATGTAAAGAATCTGGCCCCACAAAGATAGCAGTGGACATGTTGTGTTCCTAATGATGGTAATTTTGGGGTACCATTAGGGACCCCATTCTGCTAACAACATTGTAAGAAGTGTATGAATTCCCTGTTTTGTTGGGCAGTACTGAGTTGGCCTGTTTTTAGGAATTGCAGGTGAAGTGTAATAACATGAACACTCCAGTGACTGAGTGAAGAATGGAGAGAGGAAATGAAAGAGAAGGTGTCCCAAAGAAAGGCGTCCACTGAGAAGAGGTTCTTATCAAAGCTGTGCTGGGAGAAGGGATTGGCGAGTTCCCACTGCTCCTACAGTGGGAAATTAGACTTGACTATGACCTTTTACAGACAGGAGACCATCCAGAAGAGGGGACTCGCCACAATTGGCACTTCATATTATGTGTCTAATGTCAGAAGCAGTGTATAAACTTAATAGGAAGCTGGGGTTTCTAATTCTAGCTCTGTCACTAGGAATGAATTTAATGGTGATGCAGGTTAGATATTTTCTCTCAGGTTCTTTCTTTTAAAACAAAACACAACTACTACTACTATTTTTGTTTTTGATCATATAGGCAGTAGAATAAGTGAAGCAGATTTCAAAGCCTTGTCTTTGAATTTCCTTCCACTTTCAATTCTGTACACCTACATTGAATGCCTATTATATGGTGGACATTTTGCTAGCAGCTCTAGGAGTAAAGAAAGAAATGAACCAGTCCTGTTTTCCAGCTGTTTAGAGTCTAGTGGGAGATACAAATACAAAAACAACATAGGAATGTTCAAATAAAAGCAATGCTAAGTGCATTAATTGTATAAAAAGTATTAAGATGGCTATTTTACCAATGTGTTGTGGGAAATCAAATGAAAGGAAGTGGGTTTTACATGTATTGAAACCTTACCATATTTCATCCCAGTTATTTAGAATTTTATTTCTTCCAAGTAGGTATTTTTGTTTGTTTTGTTTTTGGCATGGGTAGGCTCTGGGAATTGAACCCAGGTCTCTGGCATGGCAGGCAAGAATTCTGCCACTGAGTCACCATGGTACCACCAAGTAGGTTTTTAATTATAAAAATTATACAGGCTTATGGAGAAATATTTACTGACTCTTCTTTTATTATGGACTTGTCTACTTTTCTTGATTACTCTACGCTGGTTCAATTCTCCATGGTAGTGAGGAGAAGGAAAAGAATCAGCAAACTTCTAGGCACATGTAATACAACTTGCTTTAAAAGGTTACACAGCCAGAACATTCATTTGAGTTTCCTTCCAGTCCTGTAGATTTGTGCCTATGCAGTTGTTGTCTCCTTAAAAACAGACAATGCAAAATGAATTCACAAAAACATCAGTGTATTCATGTGAATGTACAGGCAGTCAGTAGTACTACCCAGTTTCAGAAAATGTGTGATTCAGAATGATTACTTCTATTTACAGTTTTGTGGTGATTGCTAAATTGGAGTGTTCCATAGGGTTTGGGAAGAAACCATTATATGCATTTTTAAATTTTAACAGAAGGAAGTAAATTAAGCTTTATAATAATGTGTAGATTATACTGGTAAATTCACTATTCATGACGTTAGACTGTCACTGTATGACAGTGTTGATTTGTATAGTTGTGTGGTATATTGGACGTAGGCACCCAATTCTTTTTCACATTCAATTTTTAACTGAGTGTTAAAAATTGAAACAGTAGGAACTAAAAACAGTAGGAAACCATTGCCAATGCTTCTTAGATTCTATGTATATATGAATCACCTGTCAATGTTATTAATATGAAGAAACTGGTTGTTCCATAGATGAGTTCAGTAAATCCAGCCATTCTTTATTTTCAGTGAGCTCTCAGAGATGCCTTCACTGCCCATCCAACGACCACTTGTTGAGAAGCTATAAAGGGTGGTCTAAACCATTTGTTCTCAAACTCTGCTGGAGAGAATCATCTAATGTTTTAAAAATCTTGGTACTCAGCCTTTATCCCATACTAATTCAACCCAAATCTCTATGTTTTAGAACTCCCGATTTTATTCCCAGATGCAGCCAGGTTGGTTTAATACTTAACAATTGCCTTGCACTTGCAACTTTATCCATTATAGAACTCTCGAATGTTTTCCGGACTTTCCTCTAAGTGGAAGGTGACTATTCAACGTTTTGTTTGAATTCCTAATTGGGCATAATTCCTGCCTACTTCAGCTTCTGTGTGGCAATTAAAATTGCAGTATTATTAGTATGAGGAGAAGTCTCTTTAGCTGTGACAACAGAAAGTAGAGACTGCACAATTCGTTCTCTGCCTTCATCTCTGCCACACTAGGTTCAGGCTTCGCTGGGTGTCTCAGCTCCTATTTGTGGTCTCAAAAATGCAGATACTCTGCAATTCCTTTCTAAGCATGCTGATTTGTGTTCTAATCAGTTAATCCAGAGGAGGGGGTGGTTTTTGCAATTTTTCTACAGGAGGAAGCACCTTTTCCCAATTTGTCCAAAGATGCCTTTCTAACGCAGTGTATTCTTTTTCTGCTAACACAACCTGATACATTGATCTTCCTTAATAATTTCAGTGTCCCTCCTCACCAATACTTCCTAACAAAAGTCAAAGCATATTGCATGTTGTGGAGATACAGCAGAAGCCCTGCCGCTTCATTCCCGACTGCATTCAGGAGCGAGGCAACCTGAATAAGCGTTAAACTGCTCTTAAGCATTTCGAATGCAATTGTCTTTTACTTAATTATCATAACTATGATAAATGTTTTGGTTATTTTTAATTTGTTACTTTCTTACTCCAAGCAAACAAATATCCTATAAATGTGATTTAAATATTTTATCAATCATTCTTTTCATTCAAATAGCGTGGCTAAAGTGAAAAGTAAAACTTCTAAAGTGAAAAGTAAAACTCTTCTAGAAAAATTAATTAAGTGCTAATAATGTTTTTTAGGAACTCCTGGCTAATTTTCTCTAAATACTTGTTTGCTATAAATCTTATTTAAAAAGCTCATGAATAATTATTCAAAATCCCGTTATTTGTGTGTTTAAATTAATCAACATCCTTACAATAAATACAGATTTTCTATTCATATTTGATAAATTTATATGTGCAATTTATAAAGTTGTTGAAAAGGAAGCAGTTTATGATTTGCCGTCACAGGTGGTTTTCCTGTACTCAAGCCATGTTATTTGTATTTCCACTTTGTTTCTACAGACTAAAACTGGTATTGCATTGTTGTACGATGAAGGGTCTGAAAATGCCTATGACATCCGATTGAAGCTAACAAAAGAGGTACTAACAATTCAAAAACAAGATGTCATCTGTATTAGTGGAAGCAATCACAGTGCAAATGTAAGTGCTTCTGGATCTCCATGCTTCCAGTGATATGTTGCAAATATGTTTCAGATTTATGAGCCAAGAAGGTCTGACTCAGGGAAAGCCAATTAAAAACTATTGGCTCAGAATGTTTGCTAATGAAAATCTACTAGCCATTATTTAAATAGTCCTAACTACTTGTGTGATTCTCTTCATAAAAATATTACTTTTACAGTTGTATCATTTATTCTCTCCTTAACTTTAATTTCTTTGTTAAAATAGTTTCCTTGAGAAGCTTTTTATTAAAAAAAAAATGGCCTCCAATGCCACAATGTTGAAATATCACATATTCTAACTAGAAACTAAAAAAACACAATATAATGAATAATCTATGTACTAAAAGAATAACTTTAGGATTTCCATCTACAATGACATATGATGAAAAATAAAACAGGTACTTTTCAATATTTGGTACCAATTCTGTCCCTGCACAGCTGCGGATATAAATATGAATTTTCATTCTGGAAGCTTAGTCCTTCTTGGCTTCAGCTGTACTCTGAATCACAAGTTAAATTTTTTTAAGAGTTAGAAATTTATTTATTAGATGCAGTAGAATGTTGAATACATATTAGGGAACTTTTTGGCAAATTCTATCTCACAGTTTATCTCAAACAGTACTAATAAACAAGGGATATAGTGTATTAAATTCATATTCAATTTCCTGATTTTTCTTCTAGGAGCCTAATTAATTTCACCTTTATTAATGCATGCACATATGTACATATAATGCCAGCTTTACTCAGGGACCCTTCCTTACCCTTTCCTTTAAATATATCCATTGGTTATGAAAACTGATACTCAATAAATCATGTAAGTGAAAGGAAACTTTTTACAGTGTGTTTCGGAAAATATTCCAAAGAGCGTTTCCATTTTCCAGTCTGTGGCTGGCTTTTTCAGGGAACCCTTATTTCTTTGGTTTTTCTGATTTCTCATGACCTTCAACAGGAAATGAAATAGGCAGGTCAGTTTTCTCCTAATTTGCAATCCTCTGATCAGCATCTCTTTAAGAGGTGCAGATGCTAGAAAAATATGTCTTTATTGGGAATATTCTATTACTTTCCTTAGAAAGTTAGATATGGTTCCCAAATATAAGCCATTCCAGACTTATGTTTGTATCTTACGCATATATTGTCACTTATATAGCATTGCTCATGTCTTCAACTTGAGGTTTCCCCTGCTTATTCTGATATGTAAAACCCAAATCTACCCTCTTCTACCCACATTGAATGCCTGTCAGTCCGTACAATTCTTGTCCCCTTTTCCAGTATACGATCTCTGCCATTCCAGGACTAATTAAACCAAAATAAAAGAAGGTGGAGGATGAGAGCACCATCCTTTCCCCTGTGTTCCCTTCTATCTCAGACCCAGGAATTGGATCCCATCCTTTCTTTAATATCTTCATTCTAGAAACTCCAATTGCTTATCAGCAGCTTTCATAAGATTCTATACAGCCTCAAGGCCTTTTTGTTTCTAACATGTCAATAAATCTCATGTCCTCTTTTAATTAGTCCGATCACTAACCATTAGCTTGACTTTTTTCCCCCTCTACTTGTTCTAAGTAGCAAACAAGGATGGGAGTGAGGGGAAAGGGGGAAATTTGGGGAACATTTCTTTGCCTTTTAAATATTTTCCTTCCTAATCAATTTTTAAAACTATAGAAAATACTATACACATTAGTAAAAACATTGAATATTTTTATGTTTTGTTGGCCTGGAAAAATCAATTACATTCTATTTTAAATTCATAGCTTCAGATTCTGTACCCAGATTAAATTCTTAATGAAAATTAAGATTCTTCCCTAAGAAAAATACGTATATACTGATACAGATACAATTATACAAACAATTTTGGGGCTTTACTAATGCCTAAATGCATCTATTGGCTTGAGATTACTATTTCCTGCTCTAAAAGAGGGATTGGATTAGAACACATAGTTAATATGTTAATAATTTACCCATAACACATAGTTAATATGAATTTATGTTCATTTCTGTGGCTCCATTTTCCTTCAAATCTCCCCTGGTTCTGTAAGAAACCTTTCTGTTTGGAAATATAGTGAACTTATTTGTGAATAAACCTAGATATCTGGGTTGGATAATTGGGGAAGGGGAGAATTCAGAGGAAATCTTTTTTTCACAGAAGTATGTAATCAGTGATTGAGAGATTTTTTTACATACCCACTTAAAGGATCCTACTGGAATCACCCCACTAATTTCATGAAGAATTAAACCTTGTATTCTTTACTTGACCATATAAGAAAAAAGTATCCTTGCCATGAAAAGATGGAGAATTTGAAGGGCTATTTTTAACAAAAGTCATGCATAATTTTAGAATTAGAGGCAGGACATCCCTCCTGGGTATTCACAACATAGCATTGCATATTGCATTCATGTTTTCGAGCATGTTCTATGTTACCTCTGTCAGGGAACCTAGAAGGGTAAGTGGAGATTTTTGATCTGATGGAACCCTGAGTTCCTGGGTAGATCCATAGTAGTTGAAAAATTAACCATCACATTCAGTTCAGCACATGTTTATTGAGCATGCAATGGAGATCTTAAAGTCAAGCTGAAATCAGGCCATCATTGGGATTCAAAGCTTGACTACTACCACAAAAGAATTACTAATATGTATAATAGAATGACATATATGTGCCAGTACTGTTGTGAGCATATTACATGCAAAAACTCACTAAATTCCCACCATCATTGGGGAGTAGCTACCATTGTGATCCCCATATTACAGGTAGCCAAAGGGATGCTGAGGTTAAGTAATTTACTTATTGATCCTCCTGTATTTGCTACTGTGTCAGTCATCCCTATCTCAGAATCACATAGCAAATGCCCTGTTTGCCTGGTCTATGTAGTACCTCCAAAGTCTTCACTAAAGTAATATGCTTACACTGGCAGTTCAATTGTTTAAGATAAGTTTTTCTTCTTATTAGCAAGAGTACTGATGATTAATTTTTATATTTAAAGCCCTAATTTCAGTATAAAGCCCATGTTTACTTAAAAAGTTAACTTTTCCTGATTCAAAACTTATTCAGTAGATAAACTCATACGGAATTTGTTTTGTTTTGAAACCTAATCCAAAGTGAATTTTGAACCTTTGGTTGTGCTTAGATTCTTGTTTGCCTGTTGAGAAGACATAATTAAGGGATAGATTTGTGTCTTGTTTTCTTGAACCTGCAGAAAAAAACGCAATATCAATTAAATGCCAGATAATATTTTTATCCCCAAAACAGGCACAAAATCTAAATATAGTCTTTTAGGAAACAAATCAGTTTTTAAATTGTGATGAGTCAGTGTCAGAGTTTAGAATTGCAAATTCTTATTTCATTAATTTTCTTATTTCTTCAGGTCAACATAATCATTTCAATGCCTGATATCTCAGGATTCTCTAATTATTTGTGCAAGACAGTATGCATTTTTACCAAATAGAAGAACCAGCTTTCTCTCACACAACAGAGTTTCTGTTTACATTGATTTATTTTTATAATTTTTGTGTACATTTGAGATAATTATATCTTTCTATATTGGAAGTTTATGTTGGTGGCTTGAGTTAACATTGTGGAGAACTTACACATGAAGACAAAGTTTTAATAGGCCCCTGTGTTCTAGTTGATACTTTAAATCACGGCAAATTTATATTTGGAATATGTTTTAAAGATTTCCATATTCTCATTTTGCTGTTTAGGAAATTAAGATTCAGGAAGAGGATGTTATTTCACAAAATTAATTACAGAATTCAGTATTTGCTGTACGGCTTAATGCTCTCTAAGGGAAATCATCTAAGGGAGGCTGTCTGATAAGTTAGTGAAGAAAACAGCAAAAGAAGTAATGTGGTGTGTGATGTGTCTAGGGAAGAATAAGCAGTGCTGAACAATAAAAATGTCGAATAAACATTTTTGCTAATCCAGTGTCATCTAGATACTGTGATTTAATGTGTAGATCAAGCGATGGAACCCAGGGGTCTAACCAGATAGAAGGATTGATCAGACTCTTTCAACTGCATAAACAAGCTGCAAAAATGTCATATCTTCAGTGAGTGAACTTGAAAACGCATCTATCCCACAGAAGTGGTGCAGTGGGAATATTTACTTGTCTCAGTAATTACTTCCAGTAAGTATTGGCTCTGGAGAAAGGGGAAACAAATAAACACCCCTAAGAATCCCTAACCCAAAGTCTATCCTCGTATGTGTGGTGCTAGAATGTCTACTACTAGTGTGCCCTGAGAGACCTCAACCTGAAAATTAACTTTAAAGTGGTGTCACGCTTGGAAGTTCCCTGGATACAATGTAGAAGCGAAATAGACATCTTCAGTGGAGGAATGACTTTTCGTTCAGGTCTTAAATATTTCCCAACTATAAGTGTCAAAGGATCTTCTGGAAATCACAATAAAAATCACAAAATCATATGGAAGAATATTACCATAAGCAGGAGATGGCAGAAACTGGCTAACACGAGACTTCAGGTTTTAAAAGTAACAGATGCACAATATAAAATACACGTGTTTGTTATGCCTAAAGATATAAAAAAGGGTATCAAAATATGAAAGAGGAATAGAGGTTATAAAAGTTGATTTGGCAGATGAGAAAACAAATTAAAGGGAATATCTAAAAATAAAAATAAAAAAACAATAAATGAAATCAGAATCTCAATATACTAGTTAAATAACATTAAACAGAAAGGAAAAATATTGAACTATAAAATAGATCTGAAGAAGGAACACAGAATGAAACAAAAAGGGCAGGAAAATATAAAAGAAAGGTTAAGAGGACAGAATGAGATTGCTGAACATAGGACTAAGCAAAGATCCACAAGAAAGAACAGTGAAAAGGGAGGTGAGATAATCCGGAGAGAATAGCAGAAAAATTTACATAATTGATGAAAGACATCAGTCCTTCGATTTAGCCACCCAATAGATTCCAAGCAGTATAAATAAAAATAAATCTGCACTTCTTTTCTTGTAATATTCTTATTTGGTTTTGTATGCTAGCCTTATATAAAGGATTTGGAGGTGTTTATTCTTTTTTTTTTCCTATTATCTGGAAAATTTTGGTGGTATTGGTGTCGTTGGTTCCTTTGGGAAGATTTTGGGAAGATTTTTTCTGGTTAAAATCAGTAATTTATATATTGATGTTAAGTATTAGGATTAAATCCAGAATATTTTAGCTTTGTATTCAAATTACTTTATATAATGGTCCTTATCTAATCTTATAAATTTATAGCTTTTGCTTCTCCTATGAATTTCATTTAGGCCATTGGCCATATTTCTTTTGGTGTTGCTATTTAATTAGTTGTGTGCTTGCTTTGCCGCTGCTATTCCGTATTTACTTTAGCATCAAAGACCATGCTTTTCTTCTCCATTGTTTACCATATGTTTCTTTACACTGTGAAAAAGAGTCAAAAGTAATTTTTAGATAACAGAGTAAATGAATGAATGAGTGGAAAAGTAGATGCATTTTATAACATGTAAATTAAGATTATTAAATACCATGTTTAATATAGTAATCAAGTCAGTAGCATGGTTCTATAAGTTTAGAAGGTGTTGACAAGTTTTCCTTTGAGCTTGTCAAAATTATTTCAGAAAAGTAGATTTCTACCTACATTATAAGTAATGTGAAGGATACAAAAGTTACTTTACTGGGAATATGAAAAGGTGCCCTAAAAAGTAAGGTAATTCCTAAAGTGTGTCATTTATAAAACATCACTGGCATTGACAGCAGATAGCTGCAAGATTTAACCAGTGCTTTAAAATTTCTACTTTCAAGAAAAAAGTTGGCAATCTTGTTAAAAAGTTTTGAAAACAAGTAGTGAAATTTAATCATCAGCAAAATTTCTAGAAAATGCCTCCAACATAGTTTGTAATGGCTGACTCTTGCTAAATTCTACTGTGACTTACTTTCTAACACTAATTTAGTTCATTAAAATGCCTTCTAAGAGAACACATATTGTAGCTTACTTTACTGGGCAAAAGTTGTGAATTTAGAAAATTATGGCAATCTTAAAATAGTGAAGCATTTGGGCATATTTGTTATAAAATTTTACAGCGAGGTTTACTTTAAAGATGAAATAGTAGACTTTTTTTGTATGTGTGTGTATGAGTGCATGTGTGTACTTTATAAGAAAATCAAAATTAAAAAAATCATTCTAATATAATTTTAAATACCTAAATATAGCAGTAGGGAAGATAATTTGCATAATATGCTAAACAGTGTTACAACATTTTAAAAAGAAAAAAGTTTCAAAGCAATTAAACCTTCGTAATTATCATCCATAATTATTATATTCCAACATATTAACATAAATATTTCACAACGCTTCCACCTTAAAAACAAATTTGGTAGGTTCCGGGATTTCACAACGCTTCCACCTTAAAAACAAATTTGGTAGGTTCCGGGAATATGGTCGAATAGGGTAGATTGAGTTCAGCCCTGCTCCCAGGAAAAGTTAGAGAAGGGACAGGAGGGCGACTGAGATGGCCATTCAAGAGTGCAGCTGACTGGGAGAGCCTTCTGCACCACATAGGGTGGCCCTGATTGCAAAAGCTATGGAATTGAGATGAAGAAAACTAGACCCTAATGCAGAAGCACAGAGCCCACAGGAGTGCGTGGATGAAGAGACGGGGCCTAGGAAGTAAACCAAGCTGCATTTCTTGAATGCACTACCCTCATCGGTGCTGCCCCGTGACCTGCGACTTACCCCATGCCCCATGTACCCGAACCCCATCAGCCCCACCCCGCTCCCCATGTTCCAAGCGCCCCTGCCCCACCAACCCCCAGTACGCATATCTGCCCCACACCCTCGTCCCAATTGCAACCCATGCAGCCCAGCCCACCTTTTCTGTACCCCTCCTGAGCACTATCTCCCCCTCCCTGCTCCCTGTAGGCTGTGTCCAGGGCATAAATGCTGAGGCTCAAACCTCCATACCCAGGCTACACCCGACCCTGCCCACAGTGTGGCACAGCCTCACCCTACCGCACCCTGACCTCTGTGCATCCGTTATGGCACTCCTAAACCCCGCGCATGCGCACACCCCCCAATCACGTCCTTCAACTCTGTGAGCTTCACTTTATGGCACTCCTAGACTCACACATGAACACGACACTCAATCATGCTTCCCAACTCTGAGAAAGCGGTGACCTGCACAGCTGAAAAGTCACATTTGCCTCCAGACCATGAAAGCATAATGCTGACCCACTGACATAGCTCTGTGCATGCACACAAAGGGCCCCACACCCTAGAGCAGCACACCCCAGGGTTATGCCCCCCAGACCTGTGCACCTGCACAGCTGCATCCTCCCTGGCTACTAGGCACCCATGTTCATAAGCATCAGCTTCACATCCCCAACCTGCACCCATATCTGCGCTGCAATGCATCACCACACTGTTGAACCCCATTCTGTACCCTGCATACTGCTACACATCCACCCCACGGACACACGGCTTTAGACTACTGAAGGAAATCGACTCCCAAAGTCAATCAACCAAGATATTACATGTGACAAGAACAACAGACGATCACTAAGCATATCACAATGCAGACAGATATAGCCCTGCCTAACAACCAAATTAAGAAACCAGAGGAGGCACAGACGTTGGAACAACTAATCAAAGATGTTCATATAACTCTACTTAATAAAATAAGTGGGATAGAAAATGCCATAAAGGAGATCAAGAAGACAGTAGAAGAGCATAAAGAGGAATTTGAAAGAATAAATAGAAAAATAACAGATATCACAGAGATTAAAGACTCTGTTGACCAAATAAAAAACATACTGGAGGCACACAATAGCAGATTTGAAGAGACAGAGGAAAGAATAAGTGATATAGAGGACAGGATAACTGATTTCGAACACTCAAAACAGCAAATGGCAAAAAAAAAAAAAAAGATGGAAAAATTTGAACTGGATCTCAGGGAAATGATAGATAAAAGAGTGCACAAATATAAGAATCATTGGTCTTCCAGAAGGAGAAGAGAGGAGTAAAAAGCAGGAAGAGTAGCTGAGGACATAATGGGGGAAAACTTCCCAACTCTTATAAAGGATGTAAATATACAAGTCAAAAAAGCCCAGTGAACTCCAAACAGAATAAATTCAAATAGGCCTTCCCCAAGACAAGTCCTAATCAGTCTGTCAAATGTTGAAGAAGCAGAAAATTCTTAAAGAAGCAACAGAAAAACAATCTACTACATACAAGAGAAACCACATAAGACTGAGTTCAGACTACTCAACTGGCACTATGGAGGCAAGAAGGCAGTGGTATGATATATTTAAGATCCTGAAGTAGAAAGACTTCCAGCCAAGAATTCTATACCCAGCCAAATTGTCCTTCAAAACTGAGGGAGAGTTTAAAATTTCCACAGACAAGCAAATCCTGAAATAATTTGTCAACAAGAGACCAGCCCTACAAGAAATACTAAAGGGAGTTCTGCCTGTTGAAAAAAAAACAAAAACAAAAACAGGAGAGGGAGGTCTGGAGGAGGGCACTGAATTGAAGAGTACCAGTAAGGGTAACTTAAAGGATACAAAGAGAAAGAGGGAAAAGAATATACAGATCTGACAAATAAAATACAAAAGGTAAGATGATAGATTCAAAAAACGCCTTTACAGTAATAACTTTGACTATTAATAGACTAAACTTACCAATTAAGAGATACAGAATTGCAGAATGGATTAAGAAATATAATCCAGCTTTATGCTGCTTACAAGGGGCTCATTTTAGGCACAAGGATACAAATAGATTGAAAGTGAAAGGATGGAAAAAGCTTTTCCACGCAAAATTGTAACCAAAAGAAAGCAGAAATAGCTATACTAACGTCGGACAAAATAGAATTTAAATGTAAAGACACCATTAGAGACAAAGAAGGACACTATATATTAATTAAGGGACAAAATTCACCAAGAAGATGTAACAATCATAAATGTTTATGCTCCCAATCAAGGATCTCCAATATACATGAGACAGACATTGGCAAAACTAAAGGGAGCAACAGATGTTTCAACAATAATAGTAGGAGACATCAATACACAACAACCAGACAGAAGATCAATAAGGAAACAGAGAAGTTAAATAATTTCATAAATGAATTAGACCTAACAGACATATTTGGTTTGTACCCCAAAACATAAGGATATACATTCTTCTCTGGTGCTCATAGAATGTTCTTCAGGATAGACCAAATGCTGGGGCACAAAACAGGTCTTTATAAATGTAAAAACATTGAAATTATTCAAAGCACTTTCTCTGATCACAGTGGAATGAAGCTGGAAATCAATAACCACCAAGAACGAGAACATTCACAAATATATGGAGATCAAATAACACACTCTTAAACAGCCACTCGGTTAAAGAAGAAATTGTTAGAGAAATCAGTAGCTATCTGCAGATGAATGAAAATGAAAATACAGTTATCGGAACTTATGAGATGCAACAAAGGCTGTGCTAAGAGGGAAATTTATTGCCCTGAATGCCCATGTTAAAAAACAAGAAAGAGCAAAAATCGAGGACTTAACAGCAAACCTGGAGGAACTTGAGAAAGAATGCAAACTAGTCCCAAAGCAAAAAGGGGAAGAGAAATAACGGGGATTAAAGCAGAGTTAAATGACTGGGCAAACAAAAGAACAATAGAAAGAATCAATAAAAAGAAACAAATTTTCAGATACAGCTGAAACCTTCCACTCCTATCCATTCTCATGCCATTTTTTCCCTAGAGGTTATCACTATATTGATGATGTTGCATATTAAATGTTTAAAATATCTTGTTTCATATATTTTTTCACAAGCAACATATATGTTGTTTGTCTGGTTTTCAAATTTACTGGAATATAATATTATTATACCTTAATTTTACAAACATGTTCTTAAATTTATCCATAATTCATGTTGATAAAATCTGTTACTTTTCATTGTTATAAATCTTTATATGAATAAACCAATATTGACTGATAATTCTTTGCACATTCTTTTAGGATTTAAGCCCTTCCACCACACCCAGTAAAATTTGTATTTTCAAAATTGCCACTATATTTATTTCAGTAAACCTCACTTTTCAGTGATGCATAAATTCTCAAGTTTTTGACCCATATGCAAGGTAAATTCCCTTTGTTAAAGTTTCAAAGCATAAAGAAGAATGGTAATGTTTATCTGTTTAGTTGCTCATCAGCTCTTTGTGAATAATAATGAAGTAGGAATACTATAGAGTTGTAATGAATTTTTAGAAACTCAAAGCATAGGTGTTACTTTTGAATCCTTGTAATATGGTTTTGACTCAAACACCTGAGTTGAATAAATATGCATAATTGTTGTACAAATAAATCTTTATGTTTTGATATCCTTACCTTAGACTCATAAAGAATAGTTTATTTATTTCAAGTGGTAAATTTAGATTCTTCATCTCACCAAACAAATTTTGCTTGAGTTAATTTAAAGGGTAGAGAGATATTCAATAGCCCCATCCTAAAAAAGGATGCTATAGAAGTGTTTGCTAATATAAAGAGAAATACCCAAATCCTCGAAAAGAAAAATACTTATTTGCCCGCCCTCTATTCCCACACTTATTTCCAATATTAGACTCCATCAACAATTTTTTTCAAAAATAAAATACTCAAATTATTTCAAAATTTTTTCTAAAGAAATATTACTGAAAATTCTTTATCTAAATCCCTAAATTTTTTATTTTTCTTTCAGGCCCTTCAATTATATCATGAAAAAAAATGTCATTTCACTGTTACTAGCCTTTCAGATGTGTTAATTTCCTTTATAACGAGGAAGATTTGGTTCATGCACTCTGTAAATAATAACATCCTAAGAAAGAGGATGTGTGTTGGTTTTCAGGGAGGAGGAGGAGATGGGGTATCAGCATTTCAAATTGTCACAAGAAGATTTTTCAGCTGAGTAAACCCTCATAGGAGGAAGAAGGGCTGCATGCCTAGTGGCATTATGGAATATAGTTTATTTCTATAACTGACTGAAATTTATCTTTCTAGAAATTGCAATATTCAAACAAGAAAATGAGTTTAGAAGTGTAACAAATTTAAATTTAGGGTTAAGTTGATAGTAAATGTCTAAAGTTAAAATGTGTGGCCAAATCATAAATATCAAAAATAGAACTTGCAGAACAACATTTTAGAGGACCAAGATTAGAAATCTTACTTTGCGTGTTCCAATATCTCCTTTTGTTTGATGAAAAATATATAATGGATAAGAATGATCTGCCTTAAAAACAGCTCTACACAAAATATGTAGAGTCAGAAGATTACTTGGCAATGACTAAGTATGTACTATCTTAATGATGTCAACTACCAAGACAGAAACATGAATTAAATGTCAAAACACAGTTGGGATTAAATGATAAGATGCAGAAAAATATTTTCTGAAAAAACCTATCTCATGTTTATGAACAGAAGAACTGGATTTAAGTTGAAAAGAATTTATTGAGTATGGGATTCAAGTGGAAAAGAATTTATTTATCAAATACCTTGGCATCCAGACTTACTTCTCAAAAATTTCTGATGGACATTTTGATTGTGTTCTCAATGCAGTCTTGTTATAAGTGAGCAAGGTTTCTGAATACAGACAGCGAAGAAGTCGTGTTTGTAGGGGAATAAGCATTTAAATAGAGGAGGTCTGGCGATAGTTTTTTTTACTCACTGAGGCTTCTGTGTCTGGCGCCTGATCTGTTTAGGTAGTTGACCCTAAAAGAGTATGTAATGAATCTTAGTTGCATGATTTTGATTGGATTAGAAAATACCTTTTGATAGCAGTAGGCTTTTTCTAATGTCAGTTTGTACTCATTGTATATCTATTGATAGAACCATTATGGGATGTTCTAGCCATGTCTTTAAAATTAAATGATCAACTCTACCTTGGATATGGGATCATAAATCAGGACATAGGAGAAATAGTAACTTTAGCTGGGCTGCAGTCAGGTCTCAATTAAAAGCTGCAGAATGTTTGGTTCCCATTTATTTATTTTTTTCATCAGTCATGCGTTGATGAAACCAAGAAGCGTTTTTTCACTTCTGTGTTGAAAAAAATAAAGTTCTTAAACGTGCTAATGTTAAAATCATTTCGAACCTTAATAGTTATAAAATCTTTGTTTATACAAGTATGAAGTCATGGGGCGGTGCAACGGTGGCTCAGCGGCAGAATTCTTGCCTGCCATGCTGGAGACCCCGGTTCGATTCCCGGAGCCTGCCCGTGCCAAAACAAACAAACAAAAAAAAACAAAAAAAACGTATGAGATCATGGATTGGCCGAACTGTTCCTACCAGTTTTGAAATACTTGAGCTCCTTGATGCTTGAATGAGATAGTTTTAAAACAGAGAAGAACAAGCTTTTATAGAAGAGACTATACACCTCTGACGCTTTTATGTAAAATATCACGGTTTACAACTTACTTTTATTTCATTTGCACTCCGAGATAGGTCTGGTGTTTTTATCCTAATTTTCCAGATACAAAACTCAATCTTAGAGAGATGTAAACGGGTGGCTCAGATTTTCTATAGAAATAAAAATTTTAGCAGGCTGAATAGAGTAAATACTTGAATAAATCAAGGGTGGTGAGGAAGGGTTGTAAGAATCAGATATTAGACTCTTCAACTTCTAGTGAACAACATATTATGTTAGCAAAATATGTTAACAATATAATCTTTCTTGCCTAACCTAATTGGAATGTTAGTCCAGATTTTTGGTATCAGTAAATTCATTTTGCAAAGACTGATCACTTTCTTGATATTTCCATTGAATTGTCTTTCTGAGATCTATGTGAAGAAAATGACAGATTTTAAACAGATGTCACCGTTGTTTGGGAAGGTCTTTTGAGGCAGGAATCAACTTATTTCTTCTGAAAATATATTTTCCCTGAATTTATTTGCTTGCTCTCATTGGAGTTCAGATGCTTTTATTAGTGGCTAAAATTTAGAAAACTTCGTGGAATATTTTCAGAATTTCCATATAGTGGAGATTCCTAGTTAATATATTAGATAATCCAATTTTTAAATAATCTGTTGCTCAGAAAACTTTTCTTGGAAGCGTATGATGTGTTGAGTCATGCAAAAAAAACAGTTGGCAGATGGATTCTTTTTTTAATCTACATTCCCACACTATAACTTGAATGTAGTAGTAATTAATTTATTGACTGAAGGAAGGATGGAAGCGCGAGTGAGTGAATGGATAAACTTCCCTTTATTTTTTTTGTCAGTTCATAATCATTGTTAAACACTGACTGTGTTAAATTTATATACTTATAAGAGAGAAAATGTTATGCTGTAATATATAGAAGAATCTCCCTCTCCTTGCCAATAGAAACACCCTTAGAAATCCTATGTAATCACAGTGAAATTTAAAATAATGCCTGCTTCTGCTGTCCCATGATAAGGTGTGGATGAGAAGCTTTTCTTGCATTTCAGATAAGTGCTTGGAATATGTTTCTAATAGAAAACCATAGTATACATGTCTTAGGAGCAAGTTTAACTTTGCTGTTTACCAGTCTTCCATTTGGAATACAGCCTTGGATAAGGAAAAATTCCAAAGCCAAAGATTGCTAAGAAGATAAAGATCCTAAAATAAAGCTTTCTTTTGGGGTATGATTACATAAATATTGCATCAGTTAAAAATGTTATATGTTCAAGGCTCAAAATGGAGTGTAAAATTTCGAGGTAAAATGTTATTTAATGTGTTCCTCTACATACACTTAAAATTGGATATACTTGTTCTAAATTTCTTTTTTTTTTTATTTTGAGCTTATAATGCATTATTCATTCCTAAGAATAAAGTGGATTTTACAAATTGTGGAAGATGCATATTATAAATGCCGTAGCAAGCTTTCTCATATGTCTTAGTGTGTTGTCGTCTTTTATTGCTGGCAGTGAGCCCACACCCTTATATGGCAGCAGAGCTCAACAGTGCTCTGGTTTACCTGCTTATTCATCTTACTCCACCATCCTTGCTTTCTAAACAGAGTTTCATTTTAAAAAGTCATTCAGTCGGGAAACTCTTAAGTTTTCACTAAAAACTTAAAACTACGTATGTCATTGTCCTTATTTTGGATGGTATAGTTTTGAGGTAAAAATACACTTTTCTACATCCATTGATCTAACTAATCCTAAGCCCCTTTATTTCATGCACTCTCAGCAGTGTTGCAAGTTCCATATCTAGCTGTAGTTACTTAGAAATGACTTTAGCCAGTTTAGACCACAGCAAGGTATTTGACAATAAGATGACCTGATGATAAGTACTTTGGTGATTTGATCATTTCAGTAGCCACTTAAAGGTTTATTGTACTTTCAGTTTTTTATTAATATCTACATATTTAAATACTGTTAGGCACCTAAGGTGATAGGACTTGAAAAACAATTTTTCATTCTTGAATTAATAGTGATTATTTAAATGGTTGACCTAAAGTAATTGAAAAATAGAAAAATGTAATAAAAAGGAGCAAGTTTTGGAATTAGTGAAAAAAAGAACAGTTTTCAACATAAACTCTTCTTGCATTGCAGCCTCACTATTTATTACCTTGGAGAACATGGGCAGCTCATTTCACTTGTTGGGACCACCATTCCTCATGTGTAAAATGAGGATAATATGACCAAATTTTTGCATAAATTTTAAGTAGATCTTGTAGTAGGCTTTATTCTTTTCAATGTTTTTATTTCTATATGTAATACCACAGTTTGAAGATTTTAATATTGTCTTTACTACTGTAAAGCAGTATTGCCTTAGAATTATATTTTAAATGGTTTTATAGTTTAAATTGAAAAGTTGTATATGTATTTTTCACTCATTACCTGATATCGTATTTTAAACTAAACTTAGTTTGTTTTCTAAAATTTTTTAAAGCACAGAACTGTTACACTTCGCAGACAACCTGTTGGCGGCTTGGGCCTGAGCATAAAGGTATGAACATATGTTTTCTATTCTAACTTTTCCTTTCCAGTGAACATTTACAGTGTAATCATGGTAATGTAGCTTCCTTCTGCTCTCTCTGTCTTTCAGGGAGGTGCTGAACACAAAGTTCCTGTCGTCATATCAAAGATATTCAAAGATCAAGCAGGTAAAACAGCCAAAATGACTCAAATAGATATTGCAATAAATTGTGAGATATGTTATTTAAAATGGTTAAAAATAGCAGATATTTATTTTGCTGTATTACTTAGCCTACAATTATATTTTTGTAGCTTGTATTATTTTAAAGGGTGTTTTTTTTTTATCTGGATGCAACATTGCCCATTTTTATTTATACTGATCCTTCAAGCCTTTATAAGAGATATTAATTCACTGTTTGATGTATCAGGGTATCTTCTGAAGATGATGATGATTCAGTGGTATGAGCCCTAAATTTTATTAGCTACATTAAAAAATTCAGAGGAATTTTTAAAAGATGATAAATCAATGGTATTATTCACTGAAGTCCCTGAAATAAAATACTCTGCACATAAAAGGATGACAAACCTGTTGCAAAATTACATTAGACCAAGAATGGAATGTAAAAGTGAAACTGGAAATGCCATTTAGCTCAATATTTGGTAACTGGCTTCAGTTCATTAACTGCCTCCTCAAACAACCAAATGAGACATTAGCTATGGGAATAACCACAAAAAATAAATTACATTTATTGACAACTTACTATGTGTAGAAGTGGAAAATAAAGATATGCGAAGCGGTGATAAGAAAGGGGGTTGGGTTTGATTAACATCTTTGAGGCTTGAATTAGAAAAGGTAGTAAGAAAGGGAGGCATCTATGGAAGTGGAGATGGGATAGCTTACTGAACTCATTTAACTAATAGTGAAAATTTTAATTGTAATTAAATTAATTGTAAATTTCCATTTTACTATATTACTGAAGGATGATATTCCCACTCTCCACTGAAAATATGCAAGGTTGGGGCAAAGGTAGAGAATAAGCCCGTACATTTTTACATAACTTTCTTACTTGTTTCTCTTGATTAGACCTAAACTGTAAGTATTCCTATCATAAACGTTTGCATTTGTATATCCAAATAGATAATACTGTTACCACAATCATTGTGATGCAGAAACAAGAGATCTCCAACGAAGGATAATTCTTTTTATCATTCAAAGATATAAATAGATCAATAATATAAGAAGGATGATTATAAAATTTGAGTCCCTTAGAATCACTTGTAACTTATGACATAAGTTAATGGATGCAACATTTTGTTTTAGAGATTCTTAAAATGGACAGTGAATTTGTCACACCAACTTCAAATGCATCCAAGAGGAAAAGGCATGCTTTAACAAAATGATTCAACTCTAAATTTGCATCTGCATAAAGACACATTTTCACCAAAAGGACATTAAAGTAGGTCTCAGCTCAACAATACACATTTTTTTTCCCTTTCATGAAAGGTTACAAAATCTGCTTTTAAAGTTTGCAGGAGACAGGATTATATTTAATCAGGGATTGAGAACTAATGAGCCTATAAACACAGCTGTCATCATCAGCCTTAGGGAAAGGAGAGGCTGTTTTCAAGGAGACCAGCATCATTTGAAGGTTAAGAAAGAAAACAGGATTCCATAACACTCCTTAGTATTGTTTTAATTGGTAACACAAACAGAAGTCAATATTACTAGAAAATAAAATTTTAATTATAATCATAAATAACAGAAAAAAGTGAAAGAACTATGTGGCTGTCTCAATAAAATGCTCATTCTTTCTCAGGTATTTTTAAGCATTTCAAAATAAACGTTATGATTAAACACGACTAAAGTATTTCTGTTGTATATATCAAGTGTTATAATTGTAAAGTTGACAGGCAATGCAGAAGCCAAGTGCTCCAGTGCATTTAAAGTGAGATTCTACAAGGGAGAAATAAATCAATTTGTTATTGAATTAGGCATGTTTAATTACTTCTGCACCACTGTCAACCATATGGTTGACTGATTATTAATTAAAAGAAAGATTGTTCAAATGAATTACAGTTTCTGTAATCTTTGTTAAGACTCTCAGTTCTTTTCCATTGTAGTGTTTTTTTTTTTTTTAATTTGGTCGGGGTGGGGCTGCCTGAATAGCAGACTCAGGAAAGAAAGAGAACAAGGCAGCACAATTAACCAGCAGATAAAAATCAGACAAGGATTTTAATACTCAATTCAGAAAGAAAATCTGGTCACATATAGCACAGTTTGAAAGTGAAAATGAGATTCTAATTTTAAGAAAGAGAGTGTGAAATCCACCTCAATTCATCTTATTAGAATGTAAGCTGATAAGCATACCCAAGCCTGTGTTAGCCATGCCTGGGTAGGGGTGGTACAAAATATCTGGGACCTACTAGAATCCCAAGACTTAATGTTCTCTGGGATTAAGTCATGGTGATATGTTTCTTCAGAAATTGAGATTATTTCCAACTGCCTATTAGTTACCTCATCCTACATGCCTCATAAGTAACTCAAATTCAACAAGTCTCAAAATGAATGAATTTGCCAGGAGTTGTTCGACCTTGCTTCATTCCCTGAAATTTGGGGAGGGTGAAGCGTACTTTTGCTGAGAGCAAAAGAACTCTACCCCCTACATAAACAGCATGAACAAATTGGAGCTCTATTACCAAAGAAGAATGATTTAGTGGCATTTGAGCAGGCATGGGAAAGGGTCTGCCAAATAGTCATTACTTGCAATATATTCTCATCAATTCTGAAACCCAGAAGTTTCATTTCTAGAAGACTGCAGTTCTCTTTGGTGTATATAGCTCTGCTCTGTAACACATTTGCCTAATTTTATTTTGGGGCCTGCTATTGAAAACTTTTTTTATTTATTATTTATAACCAGTTCTTCATACTTTTTATTGACTATCCCTTTTTTCTTACCATATCTTAAATATTTCGTATTCTTGTGTTGTTTCTACTTCACCCTTCTTTTAAAAAAAGCTTATAACTGGCTATCCCACCAGGTGCACTGTGTGCTTGGAATATGATAGAGACTGTAAAGGTTTTCAGAAGTTTGGTCAGCTTCTACAGCTGCTGATGCCAACTGGGAATACAGGAGGAACTTAATTCAATCCTGGCTCTAACTACCTGAAGTTAGGCCAGGCTTCAGAGTTTAAAGACCATCCTCTACACGAGCGTCCTTCAGGCACCGATTGCAGTATCCAGGGCCCAGTCCACAAACACTTCTGACCAGCTGGCTGCAAATTCAGGCATACCCACTGATTATACTCTTAGAGTTTTTTTATAGTAAAAGGATGCATATTAGAAGGAGCCAAAAGAAGAGAGAAGCACAGGGTGAATTCTGGGAGGGTCTCAAATGTAAGCTTCCATGTCCCCTCTAATGGAGTCAGAATGTGTCACCTTTAAAGCACAGCAATCTGTCTTATCAATTATGGACACTTTCTTAGCTTCAGGTGTCCTCAGATTATATGGGGTGTTTCAGTTTGCAAAACTGCTGGAAAGCAATATACCAGAAATGGATTGGCTTTTATGAAAGCGATTTATTAGGTTACAAATTTACACTTCAAAAAAGCCCGTGAAAATGTCCAAATTAGGGCATCCAGAGAAAGATACCTTGACTCTGAAGAAAGGCAGATGGCATCCAGCATTCCACTATGAAATGGGAAGCCATGTGGCTGGCATCTGCTGGTCCTTTGCTTCTGGGTTGGGTTGCTTTCAACTTCTAGAAATTCCAGCAGCTTTTTCTCTGAGCTTCTGTGGGTCCTTGCTCGCTCTTCCTTGGGTGTTTCTGTCTCTAAGCTCTCTCCAAAATATCTCTGGGCATTTCTTTTCTCTCTCTAAATGTCTCTGCACTCTCTTGGCTTCTACTGTCTTTTTATCCTCTCACAAAGGACTGCAATAAAGAGGAATAAGACCCACCTTGAATTTGGCGGGTCACATCTCCATGGAAACAACCTAATCAGAAGGTCCTGCCTGCAATAGGTCTGCCCTCTTGAGAATGGATCAAAAAAGCATGACTTTTCTGGGATACATAATAGGTTCAAACCAGCACATGAGGTCTCATTACCTTGGCATCATTGATGGAATCGTTGAACACAATCCCCAACCCTCCTTTCCTTTCAGAAGTTGGGGAGGTGGGCTGACATGATGTGGCTCAAAATCCCAACCCCTTAATCAACTGGTTGGTCCTTCTGGTCTGATTAGCTCCTCACCCTAAGACCAGATATGTCTAGCCAGCCCCACCCTGTAACTATCTGGTGTGGGTAGGCTCACCATGAAGAACATGTGCCACTCCTATCCCAGTCAACTGCAAAGAGTTGGAGGTTGCTTTCCTAGGAGTTGGAAACAAAGACCAGCCAAGTTTTTCATTATAATACAGATGTGTATTGGGTCAGTGTTTCTGAGTCTCCCTTACCTGAAAATATGGAAACAGCTACCTGCCAGGGAGTCCTTTCCTCTTCATCTCCTTTTATTTATTTTTTATTAGAAAAGTTGTAGGTTTACAGAAAACTCATGCATAAATATTGAGTTCCTATATACAACCCTATTATTAACATCTTGCATTAGGATGGTTCATTTGTTACAATTCATGAAAGAAATTTTTTCTAATTTTTCTATTAACTATAGTCCATCATTTACAATAAGGTTCACTTTTGTGACTATGTAGTCTTATGCTTTTTATTTAGTTTTTGTTCTAGTAACATATATATACAATCAAAAGTTTTCCCCTTTAACCACAATCAAATATACAATTCAGTGCTATTAATTACATTCACAGTGCAGTGGTGCTGTCACCTCCATCCATAACAAAACTTTTCAATCACCAAAATAAATTCTCTAAAATTTTACCACTAACTCCTCCACTCTGGTTCCTGGTAATCTATAATTCAGTTTTTGACTCTGTGAATTGGCTTATTCTAAATACTTCATATCAGTGAGATCCTACAATGCTTGTTATTTTGTATATGGCTTATTTCATGCAACATGATGTCTTCAAGGCATGTTGCATGTATCAGAATGTCTTTCTTTTTATATGGCTGAACAGTATTCCATCGTGTGTCTATACCATATTTTACTTATCCATTCATCGACCGTTGGGCACTTGAGTTGCTTACATCTTTGGCGACTGTGAATAATGCCACTATGAACGTTGCTGTGCAAATATCTGTTTAAGTACTTGATTTAAAATCTTTTGGGTATACACCCAGAAGTAGAATTGATGGGTCACATGGTAATTCTATACTTAACTTTCTGAGAAACTCCCAAACTGTCTTCCACAGCGGCTGCACCATTGTACATTCCCTCCATCAAAATGAATGAGTGTTCCTATTTTGCCATACCTTCTACAGCACTGGTAATTATCTGTTTTAAGTAGTAGCTATACTAGTGGTTGGGCAATGGTATAACAATGGTTTTGATATTTATTTATCTAATAGCTAATGATATTGGGCATATTTTCATGTGCTTTTTGGCCATTTGTATATCTTTTTTAGGAGATATCTATTCAAGGCGTTTGCCCATTTTTGAAATGGGTTGCTTGTCTTTTTATTACTGAGTTGATGAATTTCTTTTTTTTTTTTTTTTTTTAATTTGCATATGGGCAGGAGGCACCAGGGATCGAACTCCAGACCTCCAGCACAGCAGGTTGGAGCTCTGCCTGCTGAGCCACGGCAGCCGCCCAATGAATTTCTTTATTCCTTGTTCCTGGATCCATTGCCTTTAGCTTCTGATTCCAATGGCTTTCTCTTTAGGAGTCTGTGGGTCTTGACTTAGCTGCTCCAGAAAAAAACTCTGGGTTTCATCTTTTAGCTTAGCATCTCAGGGGAAGTCATATGACTGCATCTGCCAGATTCCTTTCCTTGCTTCTGGTTTCAAATAGCTCTAGCAAATCCTGAGGGTCCCTCTGGCATTTTCTTATGCATCTCCAAACATCTGTGTCTATATTGAGTCAGAACAGTTTTCAAAATGTTTCCCCTTTTAAAGGACTCTAGTAAACTATCCAGAACCCACCTTGAATGGGTAGAGTCACATATCCATCTAATCAAAAAGTCACATGCACATTTGGGTATGCTGCATCTCCACAGAAATAATCTAATTAAAAGATCCTACCTTACAGTATTGAATCAGTATTAGAGAACATGGTTTCCCCCACAAGATTGGACCAGGAGTAGAACAACAAGGCTTTTCTGGGGTACATGACATTTTCAAACCAGTACATAAAACTATATGAGATATGTGATCTCTGGGTTCCATATTTTTTCTGCCATTAGATAGGTTGACTTTTTGCTTTCATAATAAAACATTTTGTCCTTTGAAGCATAAAAAGTTTTAATTTTGATGAGATCCCATTTATCTATTTTTTTTCTTTTGTTACTTGTGCTTTGGGTGCAGAGTCTAAGAACCATTGCCTAAAACAAGGTCCTGAAGATGTTTCCCTATGCTTTCTTCTAGGACTTTTTAGTCCTTGTTCTTACATTTAAGTCTTTAATTCATTTTGAGCTGATTTTTTATATGAAGTGAGATAGGAGTCCACTTTCATTCTTTTGCACATAGGCATCCAGTGTCTCAGCACTATCTGTTGAAGTTCTTTGTCCATCAAGAGGATTTGGCATGATTGTCAAAAATTGGTTGGTCATAAACGTGAGATCTGATTTTTTGAACTCTCAGTTTAATTCCATTAATCTGTGTGTCTGTCTTTCGGCCAGTAATATGCTGTTTCGTTACTGTGGCTTAGTAATAAGATTTAATATCACGAAATGTGAGTCTTCCAATTTCTTTTTGTTTCAAGATGACTTTAGATATTAACTTTCCATATACATAGACACACATATATATGCACACACATATAATGATCCATTTCTGCAAAGAAGGCTGTTGGAATTGAGTGGGATTGCATTGAATCTGAAAATTTCTTTGGATAGATTCGACATCTTAGCAACATTTAGTCTTCCAATCCATGAAAATGCAATGTGTTTCCATTTATTTGGATTTTTTGTTTCCCCTACTAATATCTTGTAATGTTCTATGTAAAAGTCCTTTGTATCTTTGGATAGATTAATTTTAGAAATTTCATTCTTTTAGTTGCTACTTTGAATTGATTTTTCTTTTATGTTCTTCAGATCATTTATTTCTGGTATATGGAATCTCTACCGATTACTGCATTTTGAATCTGTACCCCACAGGACTTATTCATTGATTAGTTAAATTCTTCATTAGTTCCAGAAGCTTTGATGTAGTTTTTTAGGATTTTCTGTATATGGAATCATATCATTAGAAATAGGGAAAGTTTTACTTTTTCCTTTCAAACCCATATGCCTTTTATTTCTTTCCTTGCCATCATTGTTATTCACAATGGTAAATAACAGTGGTAACAATGGGCATCCTTGTCCTGTTCCTGATATTAAGGGGAACATTTTCAATCTTTGATTATGATGTTAGCTGTGGGTTTCTTGTGTTGAGGAAGTTTCCATCTAGTTCTAGTTTTCTAAGTGTTTTATCAAGAAGGGGTGCTAGATTATGTCACATGCCTTTTCTGCATCGAGATGATCCTATGGGTTTTTTTTTTTATTAGTGTGATATATTACATTTATTGATTTTCTTACATTCAACCACATTTGCATACTTGGGATGAAGCCCACTTGATCTTAATGTTTAATTCTTTTGATGTGCTGGTGAATTCGGGTTGCTTGTATTTTGTGGAGGGTTTTTGCATCTGTATTCATAAGGGATGTTGCCCTTTAGTTTTCTACTCCTGTCATATCATTTGAGGTATAGTCTCTGATTTGTGAGCTTTTTTCTTTTTAAATGTAGGCATTTAGAGCTATAAATTTACCTCTTAGCACTGCCTTTGTTGCATTCCTTGTCTTGGTGTGTTGTTTTTTCATTTTCATTTGCCTCTAAATATATCCTAACTTCACTTGTGATTTCTTCTTTCACCTATAGGTTGTTTAAGAGTGCATTGTTTAATTTCCACATATCGTGAATTTTCCATTTCTCTCTCTGTTTTTTCATTATTATTATCTTTAGCTTCACCTGTTTTTTTGGTGCAGATATGCTTTATGATTTCAATATTTAAAAAATTTTATTTAGAATTCACTTTTTTCCTAACATATGGTCTCTCTTGGAGAATGATCTACGTGCACTAAAGAAGAATATGCAGTCTTCAGCTGTTGGGTGAAGTTTTCTATATATGTTTGTTAGAGTATCGTTCAAGTCCTGTATTTCCTAAAAGATCTTTCTAGATGTTCTTCTACTATTGAAAACGGTATATTGAAGTCTGCTATTAATGTAAAACTGTTGATTTCTCCCTTCAAATCTGTGTTGCTTCATATATTTTGTGGCTCTGTTGTTGGACACACACACATTTTTGTCTATGGGGCATCATTCCTTTTTTCTTCGAAGTGTAATATTTTCTTGCATATTACACTTTTTAATATTTCAAGCTGTTAACTCTGGGGTTTAGTCCCCACAGTGTCCCTTTGCTTGTACCCAGCTGATGTTATGACAGAAATTTTCTTGAATGCCAGGAACTAATCAAGACAAACAAATGAAGGCAAAAAGCACAGTTTACTCTCTTTACAAACTGACTGTACTTTGGCTGATAGCGTCCTTCAAAGCTTAGCCTTCCTATTAAGCAGATCAGCCTGAGGCAAATTAAAGTGCCTGGTCCTTTCTGTTTTACCTGAGCCTGCATTGAACCAAAGCCCGGGAGTCTGCATCTTCTCCTGGCTTGTGCTTGCTAGAGTCCTTAGGGGTTCCCCATTTACAGCTTGCAGGAGTTTGAATGAAGGACCTCTCTCCTTCCTTTGGAATAGATCTTCCCCCCTCCCGGGTGCTCTTTTGACGGTCTTTATGCAGGTGGTCTTTTGCCCTAGACCCTTACAACTAAGTTGTTTCTCATACTATTGCACTTGTCTGCAAGTGGCTTCTTAATCAAGACACGTTCACTGGCTGAGTCGCTCAGATTTCCACCCAATAGAGAGGCACCCATATATATGCACCCCAGTATGCATGTGCACTAATATGCACACAGGGGCACTTTGTTCCCTCTGGAACAGGGCAGGGACGAACAATGGGAGTGCAAGCAGGCTCTACCCTGTGGTGTGCATGGGGTGGGGGAGGGGCCAACAAGGGTACCCGGAACTCTGGCTTTGTAGCTGCATTTCCTTACTTCAGCACTTGCCTGGTTAATGCAGCTCTTTAACTGTTTTCTGTAGCTTTGACAAAGTTTACTGTCTATAAGATTCCTCTGCTGCTGCCCCAGAGGGATTGGAAAAGCAGTACCCTCAGAGCGAGCCCCAGTGAACTGAAGTAGCACATCAGAGATCTGGGGTCAGACCACATAGTCCTGGAGTTCTGAGGACTAGTTATTCATATCCCATCCTGGCACCAGCAAGCTGTGTCCCCAAGCCCCCACTGCTGCCTGCCAGGAACTGAGGGAAGGGTGATGGTGGCAGCTGTTGGGAGGGTGACAGTCACTGGTCTTTATCACATATTACCAGCAGCTCTACCTCCCATTTTTCCCTGCCTCCTGTGCAGTGTTCCCCTGGGCTCTGGAGTTTCAGAGTGTTTGATTAAGACAGTTTCTGCCAGTGGGGTAGTTGTTTTGGTGCAGGGACCAATTACTGGAGCTTAGTACTCAACCACATTCCCATAATCCTCTCTCCTTTTCTTTTAATGGATTATAATTTGGGAGATAAAAATCCAGGACTTCAGATGCCACATGGGAGGAGGTGTTAGACAAACAGCAGCTGCTGCAGCAGTCAGCCACTTACCATAAAGGCTAGAAAATGCTTTTGTTTTTTTTTCTTAGGTCCCAAATTCACGTTGATATTTCTAATTTACTGTTTTATTTATCGTACCATGATTTATTAAAATAGGTAATTTTAACCAGAACTGTGACTATTTAAGAAAACAAACAATACACTTAGAACCACCAAAAATGGATATCTTAGGTAGCTTTTAACCATAGGCATATGTAAATAAAGTATCCATATAATCATTGTAAAGTATCCATATAAAACATTGTGCTGTTTGCTCAGTAAGTTTCATGAACCAATTTAAAATGAAGACAACAAAGAAAAGAGATCTACAGATTCAGATAGCAAATTCTTAAATTCTAAGGATTAAACACTAACTTAGATACCATTTGATCAGCTATCAAAACTGTGAATGTTCTCAAAATATCAAGTAGAAAGTTCTTACAAATACTGAGCACTGTGACTTTTTAATCCAATTTATTAAAATCCAATTTATTAATTAACCAAATTCATAAATTTTAGCAGCTAGAAAGAATCTTAGAAATGAAATAGTAAATTTGTCATCCTTCACATTAGAGAACTAAAGTCATCCGTAGTAGTTAAACCTCTGCTTAGTGAGGAGCTGTGAGTAGTCCCCCAGTGTCTTGGTATTTTGATACCTCTCAAATGCGGAACTGAAGTTATGCCAAATTCACTTTGTTAATAAATTATGAAAACTTATCTTGGAAATGTTAGGACATTTGGAGCTTTTTTTGAAAAAAATTGTATACAGAGAAAAGTAAGAGTCAATAAAAGCAGTGAAGTAATTTCAAGCTAGGTCATCTGGTTTCTAGTATAAGCATTCTGAAACTTTATGTGTTGTCTCCCTCCCTCCCTCTCACTGCCCTTTCTTTCATTAATTCCTTTTGTATTTTTTAAATGCCAATTTCAGTGTCTAGTTCCCTGTTAGGGTATATACGCATAGAGATGAGGAGCAGGGGATACTTACCCTACAGAAGCTCACTGTCAAGTAAGAACAGTTACAGATAAATAACTGCATATACATATGGATGTCTGTGTGTGTTTGTGTGTATGTTTTATATGCATATATATACTTGCATATATATGTGTATGTATAGTGTGTTATATATGTGTTTTCTGAATTTAGCAGCCCCAAATAATCATCAAATGAAAGATTAATCATAAATCACAGCAGATTGTATGTCTCTTATAGTTTAGAGTAGATTTTCTTTTGCAGACAAATACTCAGGATAAAGTTTGCCAAGCTCTGTGTGAGAGGTATAAAGTGCATTTCATAGAATCAGAGAAGAAGGACGTACTAAAATTTAAGAAGGCTACATGGAATAAATGATCTTTGAGACTTGAAGATTATTTCTAAGGAGGTCATTTACCTTATTTTAGCTTCAGTTTCCTCACTGTAAAATAAAGTATTGGAATAGAATATCTCTATGTTCCCCCTTCTGCTCTGGAAGTCTGTGCATCTCTTTTAATGACTGTCACTAAAATTTTGTGTATTGGTAGGAGGAACTGGAAATTTGGGTTCCTCCAAAGCATCACAGTGGCCCTCAGATTTATGACAGATGTTTTACTCAGTGAATTATATTGGAAAAGCAAGTAATTTTCAATAGTTAATAGTTTCAACAAGTCCTCTTTTATGAATATGTTGTATTTTCTTCAGAATCAGGTTAGCTGCATTCACTTGTGACATAGGACCTCTGCTCTGTCCAAGTCATTCCATCGTGATGACCAGTAACTATTCATTTTGGTTCTGTAAGAACTCCTTACCTATCCTACCCCATTATAGCTTCAAGCGGCTGACCAGATGGATGAAATAGAAAATGGAATTGTTAATTCTGCTAGCAAGGAAGTGTATTCATTTAAATCAGTGAAGCACTCTTTCTCATCCCTGCCAACACATCATAGGATAAGAGTAAGCTGGTTAAGTTTTAGAAGGTGATATTAAACTTAACAGGGCAAGTACCCCTGTCCCCCTTTCCCATTTAGAAAGGACACTTAGAAAGGATAGGTTTTCATCTATACTATAATGCTCAAGTTTTGCTGTTAGTTCTACTGTGTCGTTTGTTTGGAACTCAGCCAGCCCTTTGTGGGAATATTCCATTTTGTAAAAGATTGAGCCTAGCAGCCTAGCCATTTAAATTCTTAGACATTTTGTCCTTCACATATTAATTTACTACCGATGTGAGGCATCTTGAGTGTACCTGCCAAAGCCCATCTGTTCAGGAACTAGGCGTGCAAGTTCACCAAGGTAACTTGGCAGGTTAACTCAGCTGGGCTGCCAGTCGCTGAGAGTTCTGTTTAAAATATTTAAAAACTACCATTGTCAATAGGATTAATATTATAATATGAAGTTTTATTACATAGGTTTTGTTACAATCAATGATTTTGTGTGTGAATTTATTTAAGAACTTCAGACTTTATTCTTATATTACTTAAAACTTCATTCTTCCATTCAATTCTGTTATTCCCTTACCCAGAAATCACTAACTGTCTCTTCCTTACAAAGTAAATCTGTATGTTCAGGGTGGACATTTGAGCTCTTCTCAGTGTCTTTTGGTTCTGTCCAGCTAATTCATGCCCTTTTCTACAGCCTGCTCTGTCTCCTCTCTGAAGCATGGCGTACTAATAGCTCCTCGCAGAGCTTCAGGTTCACATGAAAGGTCTTCCTTTTCTCTTTCATTTATCCACACATTTCTCCATCATATACACATGCCCAAGGTATATTAGATTTGTGAGTTATGCAAGGAATGTGTGCAAGGCATGCATGGTGTGTGTATGTGCATGTATGTACATATATAATACACGCATATAATACATATATAATACACGTATGCACATACGCTTCATCAAGGTGTAAAGTATCTTATAATGTAAAGATTTTTAAATGACAGTTCCTGTCTTTGGATAACAAGAACAGTATTATATAGTTCTATTAGACTCCTTTTTTACTGTTTTTCATTGTAGTTTGCTATCAGTAGTTAATAAGAATTTCATTAGGTTTTGGACCAAATTAGTTTGACCTCTGTATTTTAAGAGAAAAATGGGGCAGTTTGAAAACACCTAGGAAATTGCAACAAAAAAATATGTCACTAAAAGCAAAAATAATTAGGAGAGTTTAGTTTTTTAATGTGGGACATTTTCCACATTTCCTACTGTTAAGTGTAAGCAAGTATTCTCCAGGTAAGTAATGGGTACTTATAAAGACTGTGCTTAAATTGCACTTTAAATGTCAAGTTGGAAATGAGGCATTCTTTATAATTCATAAAGATATTTACACAGTATAAACATTTCTATAGCCCAGAATCATACACATACACACACACACAGGCAATGAAGAATTTAAAGGAAAAAAAAAAGGAAAACAAAACCCATAGTCAAAAGCTCTGTGTTCAAGTCTCCACAATGAAGCAGCATGTAATGTGATTTTGGGTGAATTGTTTAAACTTCTTACGCCATGGCCTTTAAATCTACAAAAATGAGAAAAAGCTTTTCATATCAACTTCACAGAATTTTTGAGGATTAAATGAAATAAGTGAGAACACATTATTGACTATGAACAGATATATATATTAGCTCCTCTTGAGTAGTTAGAACAAACAATTATGTAGCATTTGACTATGCTCCAAGCAGTTTTCTTAAACTGTGATATGATAGCTAAATTGTATTATTCCCTCATCTTACAGATGGAGGAACTGAGGCATAGAGATGTTAAGCATACTAATTGTGAAATTGCATACTAATTTGTGATGGAGGTAGGATTCAAATCAAGGCTTTCTGTCTCCAGAACCTTAGTTCTTAAATATAGTCTTACAACACTATATTTTTTCATATGAAATCACAGACCTCATGTACAAACAGTCTAAGATAGAATTGACAATTTCTTATGAAGGGAGGTAATGAGAAGTTTTCTAGTAGTTTTTCCAAAATAGCATATCACTCTAGGACATACTAAAAATACAAAAACTGGGATTTCCAGTTTTTATGATATGTAGTAATGTATTTAGGACACTCGTTTAGCACATGTAAGCCCTTTGTCTCTGAAGAATTTCTTTGAAGAATGAACAGTGAATGGAAATCTATCAAATGAAGTTTTTACAAGCACAAAGATCTAATCTAATCTTTTCTCAGCACCACCCAGAGACACACATTCAAACTTGGAAAAGTAATCTCAGAATTATGGGAAATCCTCACCCTGCACTTCTTGGAAGCAAGATTTCAAATTTGTGTTGGATAAAATGGTAATATAATAATTAAACAATTATTTTTAAATGACCACCTTCAAGCCATGAGTTATCTCTGGCCATATTCCAAAATTCTGCATTAAAACACAACTCCGCAGGCCAAAAGTGAAGTGTCTCCCTGGTTAGAAATGGGAAAGAATTGATGTTTGAAGTCCCAAAGGCTATCTGGAGTGGTGAAGGACTGATGCTAGGACAGAACCCAGGTTGCCGCAACTAAAGTCAGGATCGTTCCTTCGTTTTGAAGTGAAAGTTTGTATATATGGCGAATACACATAGTGGACTCCCTTCAGTTTGGCTTAGATGTGATCACTCAAAAAGCCGCAGCACATGCTTCGTTATAAAGCTCAGGTATGTCCAACATCCTGTGTAGTCTCCATAATGCACATATGTACTCAATCCTAAAAATATAAGTCCTGACAAAGAAACCGAAACATAAGCAAAAAAAAAAAAAAAAGGTTCTATTTATTAAGAAAGCAAATCTATGACTAGTTCCCAACTGAGCTTACTAGCTTCAAAAACTCACAGCTAGGGTAAAAGACAGACAGCTCTCCTGAGCCCTCCCTTGCTTTTTGTTTTTTTTTTTTTTTTTCAATTTCTACTTGTTAATTTGGTGTGTCATGAGCGGGCAGTAATTATTTAAGGTTTTTGGTTGATATATTTTCACGTGTGATACTTCATTTTATTTTTCTGCATTCATTGTTAAAACATCCTTGATACTTAAATCTTTCCTTACCCTTACTTCCATTTAAATTTTAACTTAAATATTTTATTATAGTGTTGAGCATTTCATGACCTCTCCCTTTTGAATCCTCTAGTAAAATGTATCATCGGTGCAAGGAGGACAGAATGTCAACATCAGCAAGCAAAGATTTAATAGTTCGAACTACCTTTGTATAGAGATTAAATCTTTCATAATTCTGTTTCATTGGTGTTTCACTTTTCAGATCAATGGGCTTTTTTCCTTTCATGTTAATCGTGCTGTTATTGAACTTAACTGCTGTATTGTCATATCCGCCTATCTATTCTGTAAAGCAGATGGCTTTTGCAATTTAAGGTATGATACAAATATTCAGACCCGTCTGCTCACATTGATGAATAAATCAGTTACTAATTTTTTTTTCTGGAAGTCCTTAAATATTTAATCACATCCTTCTATTTTAGATAACTTAACCCTGGTCCTGTATGACTCTTTGTGGAGGTAGACTATGAGAAATCTCTTATTACCTTGAGGGGCGGGAGGGTAGTCTGGATTTGGAATCTTCAGGTTGAGCTTTCCTTATCCTTTCTGTAACAAACCAAAAACTACTTGTAGTCTCAAATTTACCCTCATGAAAGTGAAATTAGCCCTCTTCCCCCAAGCCAGAGATCTAATTAGAGATAAAACAAATAGAATGAACGATATTTTAATGTTTTTTTGGTTAGTGAATCAATGAAAGATATGCATTTGAGGTTATCAGAATAAGTAAAACTTGGAAAAGTTAACAAAAATTGGCTTCATCTCTGAATAAGAAATGTTGAAATGTCTAAAAGAAATACTAGATCTATCAAAAGGCCTGAAGTATGCATGTTACACATGGGAGGTTTAATTTAAATTCTATATAGGAAGAACCTTCATCTTCACTAGCTGATTGCTAAGAGCAAAATTGAAGTAGAAAAATGAATTGGCAGATTGTTAGTACGCTCTTACTTTTGAAGGATACACTTGATGTAAGATCAGAGAGAGCACATTTGCAGTGAAGAATCCATTTGTTATTTCTAAAGAAAATGTCTGAGATGCTCCCTTAACAAATTCTTTCTAGCTAGAGAGATATTATCCTGGGAACTACTTTGTCATTGTTCCCTAAGTTCAACTAATATTATTTAAAGTGTCAGTTTTCACATACTTCAAAGCACCTGAAATTCCGTACCTTATTCCAAGAATTTATGTGTTCCTGTTATCAATCACAAATAATCTTTCAGGGCATGTTGCAAGGAAGGGAAGGTAATCTGTATTAACACTCTTTATGTACTGACATTGATTCTTACAATCATTTAATCATTTGACATAGATGTAATAAACCTTCATTGTATGGATGAAATAGTTGAAGATTGGCAGGGTCTATAAATTGAACAATGGCAGAATTTTGGAAATAATCTTAGTTCGATATCCAAACTCTTGTGCATAGCTCTAGCTCTGACACTGAAGAAGCAAGGGTGATCTATAACTCAGCTACTGAACTCTCTGGCTATGTTTTATTTCATTGAAATGATATTGAACTAAGATAATGATTTAAAATATATGACTAAAACATAAGGCAGTCACAATAGATGTCTATATAAATTGTATATGATTGGACAAGTTAGCTTTTGAGCTTTAGGGGCCTGCACTTAAATGAGATTCTTTGGTGCCAATAAGCTTTTATAATGCAATTTTTTTTAAATTTGCATATGGGCAGGAGGCACCAGGGATCGAACTCCAGACCTCCAGCGTGGCAGGTCGGATCTCTGCCTGCTGAGCCACGGCAGCCGCCCTTATAATGCAATTTTGTTGAGATATATTCCCATCCCATATAATCATCCAAAATATACCATCAGTGGCTCACAGTATCATCATATAGTTGTGCATTCATCACCACGATCAATTTTTTGACATTTTCATTTCTCAAAAAAAATTTTTAAGTAAAATTTAAAAAGATACCCAGAACATCCCAACCCCTCCTCTCCTTTATTGTTTATTTATTTTGTGCCTTCTTACTCATCTGTCCATACACTGGATAAAGGGAGAGTCAGTCACAAGGTTTACACAATCACACAGTCACACCTTAAAAGTTATACAGTTATACAATCACCAAGAATCAAGCCTCCTGGATCACAGTTCAACAGTTTCAGGTATTTCCTTCTAGCTATTCTAATACACTAAAAACTCAAGTGGGATATCTATATAATGTATAAGAATAACCTCCAAAGTAACCTCTTGACTCTATTTGAAATTTCTCAGCCACTGAAACTTTATTTTATTTCATTTCGCTCTCCCCTTTTGTTCAAGAAGCCTTTCTTGGTCCCAAGATGCCAGGCCCAAGCTCATCCCTGAGAGTCATGTCTCACATTGCCAGGGAGAATTACACCCCTGATAGTCATTTCCCACATTGGGGGCAGGGGGGCGGGGGACAGGGCAGTGAGTTCACTGGTGGAGTCGGCTTAAAGAGAGAGGTCACATCTGAGCAACAAAAGAGGTTTTCTGGGGTGTAACTGTTAGGCAGGGAATTGTAAGTAGGCTTAGCTTCTCCTTTGCAGGAGTAGGTTTCATAAAGGCAAGCCCCAAGATCAAAGGGCTTGTCCTAGATAATGATCTTTTAGGTTTTTCTTTCTATGTAGCATTAGTAGCAGCTAATGTGTTAGATAATTGAAAAATTCATGTAAGGTCATGTAATATTTTTTCTTATTCACTGAAGCGATGAAAATACATGTGAACATTTTGTTAGCCTAACAAGATTACAATGATAAGTACATAAAAGCTGCTTTGGTAGCCCAATGTGAAGACAGCACATGTTAAAAACCAGAAGCTATAGTGCTTAGCTAAAACTCCAGTTTCAGAACTATCAAGAATTATATAATGCTCTGGAAAGTGTGCTTATTTTCAGAAAATTAGATAAAAACATTACGAAGACAAATAAATCATTCTCTGACAATTCCAAAGGCACCTCCAGATTTTACAGACTCTTAAGTTAATTAATAGTTAAACTCTTTTTGGGGACTCCACTTGCTTAGATGGTATTTATTGTACCTTATGTAGAAGAATGTCTGTCAACATTCATTCAAAAGGCAAGGTCTTGAAAATATTCCGTTTTTAATTAATCCCTAGGACCTTGTTTCTTTTACAACATGGAACCCAAAAGAGAGTTCATTATCAACAAAGGCATAGTTTCTTTCTGCCTTGCAAACAATCAGTGATGAAGAAAGTAGATTTGGGCTTGTGAATGGGAGTTTTTGAGTGGGCAGTGAGATGGTAGAGAAACTTGTTCAAGGAAAAAGGAGCTGGGCACCATTGTTGGAGAGGTCTTGACCAAAACTTGAGTTTCCACCAGGGTTTTATAACGTCAGCATCCTTGCTCTGAGATATGGATATTTATACCCTATAAGCCAGAGAATGCGAAGTACCTAGCTAGACTAATGAGCCATCACTCTTTATTTGTCTGGAGGTAAAGGAGAACAGCTTTGTCTAAGGAAGGTAAAATAAGTTCGAGGAGAGAGGGGGGAAGATTTATTAAGCAAAGCTCACTGGTGTTGTAGATCATAAGCTCTACAGAAGGTTCTTGGAAGCAGCTGTTTATGATGCTGTGGCTTTCAGCTCTTCTCCTGCCATGTGCATCCCTTAAAGTCTGATTGAACTGCCTGCCCCACACTATTAGCTGAACCGTGGAAAGTACTCCTTGAAAAGCCTCATGGTACAAATCTCTATGAATGAGCCACAAAGGTAATCTGATTAATTTGAGTTTGAACCCCAGGATTCTCCCTGACCTTTCATTACCATTATTAACACTTTGATATAGAAAAGATAGTAATGTACAAAGAAATGGCGCTCAGAAGGTCTCTAATGGCTGGGTAACAAAAAAGTTATTAACCACCCAAATGTTGCTTACCATTCAATCAAACAGTAGCACTAGCTTTCTAATTATGTTAAATAAAACTTTTCACATTACATGTCTTCATTTTAATATATATATCCAAGCTAAAATTACTACTAAAGTCTGGTTATTCAAGGAATTTCTTCCATAACACATGCAGATTATAAATATTAAAACTGAATCATTCTTCAAACAGCATAATCTTTCTTTTCAAAGTTAGTAGAATCTTCCCTCCTTTTTTTTTCTTTTTTGGAGTCAAGAGAGTGTGACAAGACACTTAAAAAAGTATTTCCTTTTTCCTTTTCTTCTTTTCATCCTCTGTTCTTTCCTCCTTCCCTCTCTCTTGTTCTCTCCTTTTCTCCCTCCCCTTCTTCAGCTTTAAAACATCCGTAGGTTTGTGCACGTTTATATTTCTATCTTCTTCAGAGTTTAAAATCTTATTTCTTTCCTCTGACATTTTTAGTGCCACTCATTTAGCTCCCATAATAATCAACCCCCACCCACAAATGGAAGTTGTTCCAAGAATGAATTATCTTAAATCTAAATAAAAAATAACTCCTTTGGCATACTTTTGCTGCATAGCTTATCATTATTTGTTCTTGTAGATTTATAATATATAAACTTAAAATGATTCAAAATTGATGTATATTATGGAAAGTTCATTCTTAATTGGCAAACCTTTTCTCTGTTGTAACAGATAGTAATTAGTACATCAGTTCAGATAGTAAATTTGAGAATAGGGTAAGATGATATAATAACAGTAAAATTATAAAGTCTTGCATAGCATACAGAACTAAAATGAGCTCTGCTAATTTACCATTCTGTAGGGGATGCTCTTTGTTTTGCCTACCTTGGATAATTGAATCATGACTGTAACCTATTCAGTATCCAGTTCTTGACTTTATAGATACAAAAGTGTTTCTTTAAAAATGATCGAAAGAACTGTATACATTTTTACTATAAGTGGGTATATACAAAATATGCATTATATAAACCACTGATCTGAATTTAACCTTGTGTTGTTGTGGAAGGTTGTGCCTTTTAACAGACTTTGCTTCATACCGAATAGCTCCTTTAAATGTTAATTAATATTTGGTTCATGAAAGTGATACCAACATCAACACCCAGTGCAGGCTGTGGAAAATAGGAGGTGTTTATAAAATGAATTAGGCCTTGTCTCTCCCTCATTGTCTCCAACCCTTGATATTCATTGTTGGGATGTCATGCAAGGTGAAAAATTTGTTAAAGAGCATGACTTCTTGCTGGTCTTTGAAGAAAAAATAGGTCCAGGACTAGACAGAAGTCTAGATATTATAACTCTTCTTGTTTAATGCCATTAAACATCAAACTTGACTGCAGTTGTTGGGGAATGTCCATTTCTTGCCCACTTAATGTCACTTTCTTAAAATCTAGTTGATTTTTTAAAATTATGTCCACATTTTTTATTTGGTGGGAAATAATTCAGGTTATGATCTGAAAATTGCATTACTCATCTACCTCCAGAAACGAAGGAGGGCTAAGTACAGCTAATATATGTTTAGCTTTCCCATTTTCAGTGCTATCGTTTTCACCTAGTCCTTTAGTTTACACAGGAAGTGAGTCTATCTTTAATAAAGAGCAGTTTTATGCAGATCATTTCCAGAAAGTACATAGAAATGGGATGAGATGATTGATTCTTGAAATAGGCTAAAGTGTTTTTGCATCATCCATTCTTTTTTCTGAACTTTTTAACAGTGACTTTCCAAGAAAACTTTATACATGATTCAAATAATTAAATGTCTCAGTAGAACATTCTTCTTTGAAAGCGATTTTATAACGAGCCATTGGCAGTTATCAGATGTCTTTATGAGAAATCATAAGATGGAGTGTGTATCTGGATGCTCTGCAAAATACTTTTATCCATTATGCTGTGCTGCTGCTTTCATGTAAGGATCTATAGATCTATATCTATACAAAAGATATATAATATTATATAGATATATGGATCTATAGATATAAACGTTTGTATCTCCTAGTAAATAGGTATAAATATATTTTTTCTTTTGTAAATTAAGCAGTGAGCATTATATTGTCATCCCTTTTACATTATCTGCTAAAATATAGAGCTAAATATAAAGGTCATATGTATTAACTGCAGTAGATTAACTTTATGTCTATTATTTGCCATTCTAAACAGTGTTTGTTATTTTTTTTATTTAGCAATTATGTTATATGCATATTATTTCTGACATTTCACTTCTAATCCTCTTGAGAGGCTTGGGGTTGTAAGCCAACTGGAAACCTTGATACCTTCTGGTTTTAATGGTACTAAGTAGAACCTGGTACGGTTCCTTCCAGGGACATTTGAGTGTCAGGTTTTCCTGAGAAATTGTGAAGTGGGTGCCAATGTGAAGCAAATAACAATTTATGGTAAAGTTTATTAAGACATGTTGATGTAGACTCTTGTCTTTGTGAAGACAATGTCTTTATATCTTTTCATTATTTTATAATAAGTTATCTTAATATTAGCTATACATCTGAAAGTGGCCATGTAGTTATAATAGAAAGTCTTTTGGGCTTTCCCATTTAAATTATATGGATCAACTGATCATAAATTTCCTAATAGTTACAACCACAGGCAAAAGACCCATAAATCTTAATTACTTGGCCAGGTGATTTTAAAATTGTATGTGCATAGGGCGGGCCACGGTGGCTCAGCAGGTAAGAATGCTTGCCTGCCATGCCCAAGAACCCGGGTTTGATTCCCGGTGCCTGCCCATGTTAAAAAAAAAAAATTATATGTGCACATCTTGTGGTCCTTACTGATTTTAGATAATGTGAGCAAAAAAAAAAATATATATATATATATATATATATATTGCTTAACCTGTAAGACTTTACAGACTTCCTTAATTAATTCTCTTGAGTAAATATGCTGTCACTTATAATGAAAAAAGACATTCCAAATTCTACGGATGAAATGTTTTGAAAGCCATTTGGTGAAATGACAGTATGATATTTTGCAGTAGTTATGCTTCTACAACATTCTGAGAATAATATCACAATTTTAAAAGAACAATATTTTTTCTCACTTCAGTAAAATTTACCCAAATATGCACTGATTATTTTATAAGAGAAAAAAATTATTTTTGAGTATCATTATGTACTGATGATAGTTTATTAAGGAACATCAATTATAGCTTTCTCTATAATATTCAAATTTTCACAGTTGGGCTAGTGGGAATACCATTAAATTGGCTCTGTTATCCTTTCAACAATGCTCTCCATTCCCAGGACCCCCAATAGCTTTTTCCTTCCCAGAAAAAGATGTCCCAGGCCAACCTATTTTTAGCCAACCTTAAAAATTGTGTGCCCCAAGTCACAGAAGCAGGTATTTTGTTTTCAAGAACCATGTTTCCTTTTATTGGAGATTAAGATTAGATTAAGATTAAGTGCTTTAGATTAAGATTTCTTCAGTAGTGGTGCATTTCAGATTGCTCCTTGTTAGTCTGTCATTATTAGGATACACTGCAGCACTGAGTTAAAGAAAACATATTTAAAAGTTAAGGGCTTCACATTGTGGGTATAAAATTAGATCTTTCATTTTCTACAATATTGATAAATCTTTTAACCATTCAGTAATGTAATCAGTTCTTCCAGATTTATTATTAAGTGTTGAGCAAAACTAGCTACTTTGTTTTAGCTAGCAACACAAAATAAATTCAAATAGTAATTGTAATAGTAATACAAACAACAAGGCACTAGCATGGACAACGAGATACAGCACTGCAGTACTTTAGGAGGCCAGCCCGTAAGAATACCCCACTATTAAGACACAACCAAATGACTTGTGTGGTTGCTGCTGTCTTTCACTTTTGAGAAATTGTGTTGTGTTGAGATAATGTAAACAATTCTCTGATGTATTCTTTAGTCAATTTGTTTAAGTTAATTTTAATTAGAAGACAGTGTTCTGACTGGTAGCTCTTAATGATAGTGTTTAATTAATGTTTCTTTCTTGGTAGCAACATTTAGTTACTGGAGATTTGGGCTTCTGTCTTTTGTCAGCAGGATGTAGCAAAAGAGCAATTTAAGCTCCAGTATGATGTATAAGAGTCTCATTCCATCACATTCTGATCTGTCATTAAGGACTCAATTTGTGGTTATGTGCACATATGTCAAAGAGTTTGGGGCAAATCTATTCTGCCTTCCATTGTAGCAGAATACTCATTTTAGTTATATGATTAGAATCTACATATTTTTAATTGAACACTTTTGAAAAATTCAAAATTGAGGACAAACTATCAGTTTGCCTCAATGTGAAACTGCAAAAAGGAAAAAAAGTTCATGTTCTTAATATTCATGTACTTATGACAATCCAATTTAACTAATTTACTAAGTCCTTAAAAACAAAAGAAAACTTTTTATCTGATATGGAAACTTCTCAATTAAATTTCACATATTTTACAGGCTAAGAGCTTTTCTCCAAACTGTCATATAAAATATTCTTACTAATTTTAATATACTGTGTTCTATATTCTTTTTCCAAATAATACATTTAATCATAAAATTATTGAAAGTTTTAGAAACCTTAATTAAAAAAATAAAATGAATTAGATAGTAATTACTAATACAAACTATGTATTATTTTGTATTTGTAATACATATTTTGACATATCATTTTGGACTTGGTCCAGCAAAATATGTTTCATAATTACACATGAATACAAGTATAATTAGAGCTATGGGAAAATTGTACATTAATTCTACATTCCTTTCCAAACTTTGCAACCGAGTTTAGAGTGTATAGTTTAATCACCCTAGGTACTATTGTTTCAACATCATGCACTTTATCTGGAAAAAAATCCCTCTTGAAATGAAAATGTATATGGTTAAAAAATGTAGGCAATTGTTAAATGTTATGAAATTCTCTTTTTGACCACATGTATGTATTAGAAATGAGCCAAAAGTATGGTTCTTTTGTAACATAATATGTTCCAGAATCATGCTAAATAGGGATTAAGAATATTGCTCTAGAGCCCGAGTTTCCCTGTCAAATCTCAGGTCTGTCACTCATTACTTGGGTTCCCTAACCAACTCTGTGGTTCAATTAGGCATTATCATAATATTAATCCCTAATTCATGGGGTTATTTTGTGGTATAAGAGTCAGTACATATAAAGTGGTATGAAGAGGGTTTGACGCATAGTGTCTAATTATTATTAACCCAAATAAGTAATAACAGTCAAGTTAGTTAAGAATTAAGAGTATTGTATTTTATTTTATCCAGCTGTATACATGAATCAGTATTTATCAAAATGTCTGCATTTTGCATCCACTGATTTGCAAGAAGAAATGTTATTTCTATTATAAAGCAATCGTTTTTCAAACCTTGATTATATTTACATATCCTCAAATGATAGTACAGGTAATAATAATTAATTTGCCTGGAAAGGGCAAGTGTAACAAATTAAAGTGTTAAATCATTATAACTTTTTTGCACAAGTTGAATAGTTATATGGATTATAGTACATTGTATTGCCTTTCAATTTTCCATTATGATATAATGTCATGATTATTACAGATGTAAGCTAGAATCATTCTTCAGCTAAAATCCACAAACCTAGCTTAATCTGACCAAATGGTTTATCTTATTTAGAAACATTAATTTTTTAATTAAAATCAAACTTTCTTAATTTTATCTCCCATTTAATAATTTTTAATTTTTTTTAGGACCAAAAGAATCCCTCAAATGTAAAATATTTCAAAGCTTTAATTGAAAATTATTTTCAGTTATCTTTTATTCAGCAACAGGGAATGAATCTCCTTCTTGGTCCCTTCTACTTAGTCGAAATCAGCTAAAAACATTGGCTTTAAGTCAAAATTGCAAAAGCATTGAGATTTTTTTTCTTCTTATATTCCTTTTAAACTTTAGCCATTAATAACTTTATTATTAACTGTGTGTAACTGCATGCATGGCATGAAACTATTTGAATATTTTTTGTTTATTTTTAGCTAATTGACAACTTAGCAAGAGTACACACACATATTTTTCTTTTTTAATAAATTAATTGCACTTTTACACTTTGTGGTCTTTGGTGTCTTTATTTCTTAAGCTATGGTTAGGTCTGAAACATGAAAATTATTTAAAGTTCTGTGAAATTCTTGATAACACTTGAATCATATTGTCTCAAGACTATGTATTTAAGAACCCCGATCATTTTAAGTATGATAAACTTATGATTTACATTAAGCCCAAATATCGGTAGCTAGTAAGCCAGGTTACTAGCTACAAACAGTGAGAAAGAATGAACAAAAGCAAACCAATGAACAAAGAAATCACTTTTTAACACCAGTATGTCCACTATTTGAGAGGAGGGTGAGAAAGTATCTATTTCTTTTTTTGTGTGTTCTTAGGTACGACTTTACTCAAGCAGTACTTAATAAACTTCAGAATCAAGAGAGCATAAGTGTTTCTCACAGCAAGAGAAGAAGAGAGAAATTTTAGGAGAAGTAAAAGAAGAATAAGTCACCAAACATATTCTCATTACACTAAAATTAAACAATATTTTCTGCTATTCAGATCCCTAATGTCTAGTCAACTGAGAATTTGCACATTTTCTTTAAGGATTTTAATTTGATCTTATAATTTTCCTCAATAACCTGATAAATTTTATGCAAAAGCTTTGCTATTTACCTAGATTGCCACTGGCATTTTAATTTCATTAACTGAGAATTTATAACATTATATTTGTGTGCACACCAAAATTATGCAGCAGTTCCTTGGGTATCTCAGTTCCTCTAATTTCCTCAGTTCTCACAGGAATTTCACACCGAGCACAACCTTCGGAATAAAAAAACTTTCTAAACTAGAGGCATATTATGAGTAGCCAGCTCTGGGGACTTCCCAGTTGTCCCAAACCAAAATCCCTGGGTGGCAGTAGAACTGAATTCAAAACAGAAAATGCATTTATTGAGCATCTTCAAGACTCATGGCCTATGAAAATATTTAATAAAACTACATGCTAATGAAGCAAACTTCCCTCAAATTGAAAATTAATCCACGTGGGCAGTGGGGATGCATTGGGTATAGACCTCACCTCTCACGTCATTTCAGTTTAATTAAACTTTGAGTCATACAAAGAAAAAATGCTTCATCTAGAACACTGGGCAGTTTTCCTAAATTGGTCCAGCTAGCTCTGTGCTTCACTTTGATTTAGTCCACATTACAGATGCTCATTATTTCCCGATAACTTGTTTTTCCCTGTTTTTTTTTTTTTGGTGATGGTCTCCGACCATTTCAGGATTATTTTAGCACCAGACTGAAGAAACAGGCCACTTCACTTTGACAAATATCATCTAGATAAAATGCCTTTTAATCAGATTATGGAATTCAGTTTTGGGACAGTGTGTTTTCCTGTTCTGTAAGATTATGCATATGACTTGTGACACAAAGTGTTGCACTCGATTTTACATTTGGAAGACTGTCAGAAGTAGTTTCATTTAAGTTCAGTTTCACTGAGTAATTAACTGTGTGTAATTTTAAACTACCATGATCTCCTTTTATTAGCCTTTTTTCATGACTTTACACAATTATTTAAAGTTTGTTTTGCACAAATTGATGTATCTAAAAGCATAGATTTTGATTTCCTATAGGTTACTATAGGCTGAGTTAAAACACTTTGGCAGTAACACCATTTTCAATGTTTTATTACTTTAAAAATCCTAAGCTTATTCTCTGATAGGCCATGTAGACACATAAATGACAGCGCTTCTTATTTGAACGTATTACAATGATTGTTATAATTAATCAGGCCATACTGACATTTTCAGCTAATTATTGGAGAGTCAGAAGCTAGGATGGAGTCACAGCAATCTCTAAGTCACCCCAAAGGAATGTCTCAGGATCCAAAAGAGCTTCCAAACTCAGGATTTAATAGGGTTAAAATACTGAAATATGTATTTTGAAAAAATATTTTTTCAGATAATTATGGCATATAGCTAATCCATATATACATTTCAGCTGGGTGACAAAATAATTTTGTTTTATGCTTGAAAAATAAATTGTTAAAAAATGTTACATGTCACAGTGTAGGGAGAAGATAACAGGGTAGGGAGCTCCAGGACTCAGTCCTTCCATTCAACAACTATTAAAGAGACAGGAACTGTCTGAAACAACTATTTTGAAACCCTGGAGGCAAGTAAAACACTATACAGCCTCAAGGGAAGAGTAGGAGAGAAAGGCTGGTAAATTATGATAAGGAGCTGCAAGTTGCTCTCTCTGCACAGCGGTTTCTGGTACCCATCCCCCACTCTTACAGCAGTGTGCCTTGGGGCCCGGCCTCTGGCTAGCTCACTGGGGACAGAAAATGATGTAAAAATTCTCTTCCTCAAGACCAGACATGGGCACAGCCAATCATTGATTATGGCTTTTGATTCAAAATGTTGAATAGTTGAGTGCCAGGCTCTGAGGAGTGCCATTGCTCCAGTCCACCCTGTACAAAGACCAGGCAGAGAAGATTTAAAGATGCTACATTTTTCTAAGGCTGTGAGGTACAATTAGTTGAAGGGCAGCTCAAGAAAGCTCAGCTTTGGAGACCCATGGAAGAAGCTCTTGGTGCCATTCCTGATCTCCTCTCCAGGACACTTTGGAGCTGGTCAGCACACCTGTCGTGGAACCCTAGCCCTGTTTCAGCTGAGTAAGACTGACTTAGAAAACTACTTGTCTGCATGCCCCCACGCCCAGATTTTACTCTCTAGGTGAAAGCAGATTGATACACCAAAAGAAGTGTAAGGGACGGTGGAGTTGGGCAGTTCGTGGCAAAAGCTTGCCTGCTTGGACCACTCAAGAAAGAACGGTCTGTCCCCTGGGGACTAAAGGGGGCATTCAAACACCTGTAGACAGGAGAACTCTAAAATAACTAAAAAACAAAAGCCCAGGACAAGTCACAGGACAGGAAAGGACAGGGAGAACCCAATGCACTGCATTTGCCCTGGGCAGGCCTTCCTGAGAAGATGGCTGAAGCTCATTTTGTCTTACCACCAGCAGGTGAGAGCACCAAGAAACAGATACCTCAAGGATTACATGTGAATTTTAAAATGTGTAGTGTGCAACAAAAGAGTACAATCCAAACAAAGAAATAGGAAGTGATGACCCATGCAAAGAAAGAGGATAAAAATCCAGAAAACACCAAAGAAGAAGACAAGAATGTTGACATACCAAAGACTTTAAAGGGATGATCTGAAAAATAATCAAGGAGATGAAGGAAAACACAGAAAAAAAGCTAAATGATACAAGGAAATCAATGAATAATTAATAGAGAATCTTAATAAAGATATAGAGAAGAGTCTGGCTGGGAAGCATGAAGAAAAAGAATTATAGAAAGCAAAAATAGCATAAGACACCTCTGGGACAGAATCAAGCATATATATATATATATATATATATATATATATGGGTGTCCCAGAGGAGAAGAAAGAGAGAACATTGCAGAAGCAATGTTCAAAGAAGTAATGACAAAGAATTTCCCTAACTTGGCAATAGATGTATATATGAACATCTAAGAAACCTGCAACACAACCAGATAAACATGAAGAATCATACAACCCATCATGTATTGATCACACTATTAAATGCAAAGAACAAGGGGAGAGTTCTGAAAAATGCAAGTGAAAAACAATGAGTTATGTACAAGGGACTCACAATTAGATTGAGTTCCAATTTCTCATCAGAAACCATGGGTGCAATAAAACATTTGGGTTGAAATGCTTGAAGTGTTGAAAGAAAATGACTGCCAACCACAAATTTTGTATCTGGTGAGACTTTCTATCAAAAATGAAGGAGGAAAAAACATGAAGATATTAAGACATTCCCAGATAAATGAAAGCTAAAGGAGCTTATCATCACTAGACCTACCATACAAGCAAAGCTATAGGGAGTTCTTCAGACAAAAAGAAAGGATGCTAGACAATGGTTCGTAGCAGAATAAAGACCTCTGTGCCACTATCATTGCATTGTATTTTGCAGTATTGCTTGTTACATACCTCCACTTCTTACTTCCTGCAAGGGTGAAAATGGAAATGCATAAAAAGTAATGATAGCTATGGTTTTAGATATACAATGTACAAAGATATAGGTTGTAACAAGTATTTGAAAAAGAAGAACAGAGAGGTATAGGAAAATTATATGTGTATGCTGTTTGTAGTAGGGTTCTTTAGGGAAACAGAAATGACAGGAGATTGATCACTTTAAATATTATATTTTTATAAAAATTGTCCATGCCGCTATGGGGATGCACTATTCCAATTTCCATAGGACAGGCAGAAAACGGGATTCTGATGAGTTTCTGATAAATTCCCCTAGAGAAGCTGGCTGGCTGAAGTACAGATGGAAATTCTCTCTTTTTACTGTTGAAATCATGACTTCCCCTTTTAAAGCCTTCAACTAATTGGATGATATTTGTTTCATTGTTCTTCTCAGTTGATTGTAGATGTGATCAACCATAGATGTAATCAACTTACTGATAATTTAAGTCCACAGAATGTCCTTACTATAAAAATCAGCCAGTGCTTGCTTGACCAAACAACTGCACATCATAAACTGGCCAATTTGACACAGGATTTTGACCATCACACTATTGAATTCAAGTTGGTATCAAATCCAAATATGATTGTTATATATTTAGAATATTAAATTTTAGCAGCATGGTAACCTCAAAGAAAACATGAATATTGTATTCAGCTAGAAAGAAATGTAGTACAATATAATGTAGTACAATATAAAGAACCAAATAAATATAAAAGTAGAAGTTAAGGAAAGAATCTATGGACAAGAAAAGTATAAGCCTTACAAAGTCAAAGGAGTGAAATGGCAAAAGAACGTACTGTTTTATCAGTAGAGGCTTTAAATATAAATGGATTAAATTCTCCAGTCAAAAGGCAGAAATTGGCAGAATTGGTAAAAACTACATGCTTTTAACAAAACTCTCACATTAAATTCAAAGACACAGTAAGTTGAAAGGGAAAGGATGGAAAAATATACAATGCAAGCAGTAACCATATAAATAGGTGGAGTAGCTATAATAATATCAGATAAAATATACTTACAACAAAAAACAATAACAAGGGAAAAGGGCAGTCATTATATATTGATTAAGGGGTCAATTCAACAAGAATATATAATGTAATAATTATAGATAAATAGCATCTAACAGCAGAGCCCCAAAATATATGAAGCAAATACTGACAGATTTGATGGGAGAGATCGATGATTCTGTATTAATAGTAGGAGACTTTAATACACCTCTTTCAATAAAAGATAGAGCATCTAGTCTGAAGATCAATAAGAAAGTACAAGACTTGAATGATACTCTAAAACAACTAGACCTAAAAGACATATTTAGAACACACCACCCAACTGCAGGATAATACTTGTTCTTCTTGAGTACACATAGATCCTTATCCAGGTCAGACCGTATGGTAGTTCATAAAGCAAGTCTCAGTAAATTCAAAAATATTGAACACATGCACTGTATGTTCTCTGACTACACAGAGTGAAACTAAAAATCAGTTAACATAGGTAGAAACCATAAAATTCACAAATATGTGTAAATTAAACAAGGTACTCATAAACAACCAGGGGGTGGAAGAGGAAATCACAAGGGAAAATAGGAAATATCTTGAGGTGAATGAAAATGAAAATACAACATACCAAAACATATGGATGCAGCAAATGTAAGGCAAATTTATAGCTCTAAATGCTTACATTAAAAAAGAGGAAAGCAGAGACCTAAACTCAAAATTCAAAGAACCAGAAAAAAGAAGAGCCAACTAAATTCAGCATGACAGAAGGTAGGAAATAAAAAAGATTAGAGAAGAGATAAATGAAACAGAGAACAAAAATAAAACCATAGAGAGAATCAACAAAACCAAAAGTTGCTTCATTGAAGAAATCAGTTAAATTCACAAAACTTTAGTAGACTGATAAAGACAAAAAGAGATAGGATACAGATAATAAAAATGAGAAATGAAAAGGGGGACATTACTATTAACCCCACTGAAATAAAAATGACTGCAAAAGGATACTATGAACAACTATATGCCAATAAATTAGATAACCTAGGTGAAATGGACAGATTCTTAGAAAAAGACAAGATATCTATAGTAAGTAACAAAGAAAATATCTCCCAGTCTAATTACTAATAAAGGGATTGATCAATAATCAAAAACATCTCGACAAGTAAAAGCCCAGGACCAGTGCTTCACAGGGGAATTTATCAAACATTCCAACATTTATGTCCACTTCTGCTCAGATTCTTCCAGAAAACTGAAGAGAAGGGAACATTGCCTTATTCATTCTATGAGGCCAACAACACCCTCTTACCAAAGCTACATAAAAATACCGCAGGAAAAGAAAATTACATGCCAATATCTCTATGAACATAGATTCAAATTTCATCAAAAAAACACAAGCAAACCAAATCCAACTGCATTTTACAGGAATTATCCAACGTTATCAAATGGGATTTATCCCATGTATTCAAGGATGGTTTGATAAGAAAATCAACTACCATTATATAACATTCTTACACAATGCAGGAAAAAAATAACAGATGATTACCTTAATTGATGCAGAAAAGGTATTTTAAAAAATCTAGCACTCCTTGATAAAAAGATCTAGCACTCTTCAGAGGAACAAAAAGAAACTTCTGCAACATGTTAAAGGGCATCTATGAAAAATCCACAGCTAGCATCCTACTTAATGGTGAAAGTCTGAAAACTTTCCTTCTAAAATCAGGAACAAGTGAAGAATGTCCATTGTCACCACTGTGATTCAGCATAGTAGTGGAAGTTCTGCCCAGAGCAGTGGAACAAGAAAAATAAATAAAAGCCCCCTTCCCCCCAATTGGAAAGAAACAACTAAAATTTTCCTATTTGTAGATGGCCTGGTGCTATATATATAGAAAATACTGAAAAAAAATTGACAGTAAAGCTCTTAAACTTGAGAATGAATACATTGGTGTGACAGGATATAAGAGCATTGCTGAAAAGTCAGTAATGTTTCCACACAAACAAGCATTTAACAATCAGAAGAAGAAATCAGGCAAAAAATCTGTTTACAATAGCATCTAAAATAATCAAACATCTTGGAATAAATCTAACCAAGGATGTAAAGAATTTATACACAGAAAACTACAAAACACTGCTAAAAGAATTAAAAGAAGACCTAAATAAATGGAAGGACCTTCTATATTCATGGATTGGAGGACTAAATGTTGTTAAGGTGTCAGTCCTACCAAATGCAATTTATAGATTCCAAACTACTAGACACCCTTTCACATCCTTTAGAATGGATGCTGTCTATAAAAATGTAAAATTACATGTATTAGAGAAGATGTGGAAATAAAGAAGCACTTGTTCATTCTGGTGGCATGTAAAATCCATCCTCTGGAGGATGTTTGGCACCTCTTTTGAAAGGTGATTATAAAATTACCATATGAACTGGCAATTCCACTACTAGGTATATACCCCAAAAAAATTGAAAAAAAGGAGCTCAGATATTTGCACACTGATGTTCATCATGGCATTATTCACAATTGCCAAAAGATGAAAACAACCCAAGTGTCCATCAACTGATAAATGGAGAAAGAAAATAGTATATATATATATATATGCAATTGAATATTAGTCAGGTTTAGAAAGAAATAGAGTCCCGTTACATGCAACAACATGGATGAAGCTTGAAGACATCATGTTGAGTATAGTAAGCAGAAAAGGACAGATATTGTATGATTTCATTGATACTAAATGATTAAGCAAACTCCCTGAATCAGAATCTAGTATTTAACACACCAGGGGTTGGGGTGGGGATAGGGAAAGTTAAAGTCAGGCTTAAAATTTGCAGAGTTCCTATTTGGAATGACGGAATTGTTTTCCTAATGGATGGTGGTGATGTTATCACAACATTGTTAACAAAATTTACAGCACTGTAATATATATCTGAATGTGGTTAGAAGGGGAGATGGTAGACTGTAAGTACTGCAATTTTTTTTTAATCCCTTGAACTGTGCTACACAAACTGTGAACCCTGTTAAACCATGGACTATAGTTAATAGTAAAATTATAAAAATATGCCTTTATCAGTTGTAACATGTTCCACACCTAGGTGCTTGAGTAGGAAGGAGCATAGTGCTTTGAGGGTCTATACAAGATAAAGTAGCTTGTAGCTCAATGAACAAATAGTGTCAAACTAGAGGAAATTATGTGGCCCTTGTAGAACACAGAAAAATTTAAAATGTTATCTAAAATGGGAAGCCACCAGCAGGCTTTAAGTGAGGAAGTATTATGATCTAGTTCGTATCATAAGAAATCGGAGTGACCCCAACATGGATATCCTTTCTAATATTTAATCAGACTTGTAAAATTAAAGCAAACCTATATGAAGGCAAAAATGAATAAAATCAGTTTACATTTTGAGGACATTTGTTCAGCCTTATTGCAAGGAATTCTCTCTCTTGCGTCTATAAAGTGGAAAGGTTAAGTGGAAATTAGTTTGAAGAGATTATATTCAAACTTTATAATACAAAGTATTTTTCCCTTTGATATTCTAGGCACAATCTCTTTAATTAACGCTGTCTGTGTAAATTTGTTCAGGAGAGAAAGGGGAAAATGATAAGTGACTTTAGGAATTCTTATTTTATAGTCTTTGTCGACTTAATGAAAAATGTGAATTGTATTTTCCACATGTAATGAAATCCTTCATTAGTAGAAATGACATTTGTATTTCATATTAATCAAGTCTTTATGTCTGGAAAGTAACTATTTTAGTGTGCTTAAAATTTGTAGCAATCTGTTTAGCTTTATGGGATGGCTGCCTAGTGCTTTGTTGCTGGTATTTTCACAAATGCGGACACAGACACACACATGCACAAATACAAAAGCTATTTCAGTTCATGCAAAATCTGTGCTTAAACAACTGCCTTAACAAAGTATGATGTCATTTAAAATCTTTCTTAACACTTGCCACTTTTGCAACCCTGCAGCTGACCAAACAGGAATGTTGTTCATAGGAGATGCTGTTATACAGGTTAGTATTTTAAACTTTACTACTTAATTTTTTAAATTTTTATTTTAAACTTATATTACTTAATTGTCACCCTCAAAATTTTTAATTTGTTATCTATTCAGGTGAATGGAATTAATGTAGAAAATGCAACTCACGAAGAAGTGGTAAGTACATTATATTTTATAATTTTTTTCTGTTCAAATATGAAAATTATTCTTTTATTCAAATTATTTTTCTGTGTAATTTTATAAATCACTTCGTGTATTCACAGATACAAAATTTTAGAATGGGAAAGACATGCATAAATAATTTAGTAAGCATTAAAAATACCCTTTATGAACTGCTTACTATGTGTCATGTACTGTGCTAGTAGATAATTTACAAATATTATCATAATGATATTCACAAATACTATATAAGTTAATTTTATTAAGCATCTTTTAAAGATAAAAAAATTGAAATTTTTTAATCTTTAAAAATAAATTTTTTATTTTTATAGGTCCACATAGATTCCCTGGATGTTTATTGACAGTAGTAAATATAGAATCTGTTCAGAAGTTTTCCCTATGCTGTCTAGACCTTCATTGCTTATCTGTGTTATGCATTGGCTGAAACTAGGATGTTTTGTGCATAACACTGATATCTTGGGGAATGTTGCATGGTACAGGTAATGACGATGATATGTAAAAATCTGAGTAAAAATACACTCACTCCGTCACTCCTTCCATGAAAATGTACTTTTCTGAAGAGTGGTGCAGGTCCTAGGGATGTAAAGATGGGCTAATTAAAACATTTGATTGTTAATTAATTTTTGACAGGCAAACCAGAGTAGTAACACAGAGAAGGTAACTTCGCCTGTGGTATAGGGGCAAAATTGGAGATGATATTTAAGCTGGATCTTGATGAATGAGATGAAGAAAGAGAGAAACATAATGCTGGGAAGAGTGGTGGCATGTGCAAAGACATCAGTGTGGAGGCTGGTGTGGCATACCAGGCGGTGAGGCAGGGTAGAGATGCAGTGTTGGAAAGGCAGGTCTTGTATGAAATCACAGTCTCCATTAGAATCTTTAACAAGATGTAGTCTGTATACTAAAGCAAACTTTAAGTATACTTTAATATTTTAACATACTCTATGAAGATTATAGGTATCCATTCACTCAATTATTCATTTATCAGTGTTTATTGTTTTCAATATCCCAATTTTTTCTTCCAAGTCTAGACAAACAGCCCAAACTACCAGAAGGTCATCAGATTTCCATAACATGTTCTGAATTTCTGGGGAACCAATACATACCATATGTAGCAATTTGTACTAAATGAAGAATTACTCAAGATGTGCTATTCGTTTATTCATGCATTTGTTCATTCAGGACATATATTGATTTTTCGGTATGTGCCAGGCCACAAGGAACCTACAATCTCAGATCACTGTTCAAATAGAAAAAACATTCTATATTTGCTTTCTGAACTTAACAATAGTTACATTAGCTTTCAAATTTCTACAAATTTTGCTCACCTCAACGGTGAGGAAACATGTAACTTTTATTCTCTTAAGGTGAGAAAACCTTAAACTTGTATCTTATACAAGAGTTAGTAAAATTGTTCCCCAAAGAGACAAATCATTTGAGTAAATGAAGTGTAAACATTGTAAATGGAGCTATTCTAGTATTTGAGGGATACAAATATACCTTTCTGAACCAAATTATCAAATTGTCGGTCCACATTCATTTATGATTTCAAAAGGAATAATCATAAAACTGTTGAGACATATAATCTCAATTTTTCAAATTCATAAAGTTCATAAAAATGTTAAATTTGTAAAACCTCATCAATCATTTAATTTAAACCTCTCATTTTTCAGAATAAATTCTAACTTCAGTTAACTCTACAAGATAAATACCTTTCAATATATTTTTTTAATTTATTGAGATTTATTTTGTGACCTAATATATGGTTTATCCTGGAGAATGAGCCATGTGCACTCAAGAATAATGTGTATTCTATTGCTGTTGGATGAAGGATTCTATATGTTTGTTGGGTCTAGTTGGTTTAGAGTATCTTTCAAGTCTTCTATTTCCTCATTGATCTTCTGTCTAAATGTTCTGTTCATTGATGGTGGTGTATTAAAATCTCAAACTATTGAGGTAGAATGCCAGTTTCTCACTTCAAATATGATAACATTTGCCTCATATATTTTGGGGCTCTGCTGTTAGGTGCATATATATTTATAATTATTCCATCTTCATGTTGAATTGACCCCTTCATAAGTATATAATGACTATATTTGTCCCTCATAACTGTTTTTGACTTAAAGTCTAGTTTATCTAATATTAGCATACCTACCCCCTTTCATTTGATTACTACTTGCATGGTATATGTTTTTCCTCCATCCTTTCAGTTTCAACCTACTTGTATCTTTATGTTTAAGGTGAGTCTCATGCAGACAGCATATAGTTGGGTCATGATTTTTTATCCATTCTGCCAAATTCTTTTGATTGGAGTGTTTAATCCATTTATATTTAAAGTCATGACTGATAATGCAGGAAACTTATCTGCCATTTTGCTATTTAGCTTTTGTAAGTTATAGTATAGTTTTTTGCCCCTCAGTTCTTCTATTAATGCCTATTTTCATATATATTTTTTAATTTTAATTGTCTCATACTGAATCCCTTCTTATTTCTTTCTGGATATATTTTTCATATATTTTTCTTGTGCTTACTCTGGGGTTAAAAACATCTTAAATACATTACAATAATATGTGATTTATTATCAAATTTACTTCAGTAGTACACACATATATTTGTCCTAAACCATTCCATCTCCTCACTTTTTTGTACTTGTTACAGTTATATCTTTCTGCATTGTATGGCTAAAACCGTAGATTTACCATTAATTTTTAAACATTTGCATTTTAGCACCTATAGGAAGTGAAAGGTGGCGTTGCATAACAAAAAATACAGTACGATGGTACTGGCATTTATACTTACCCATATGCTTGCCTCTATGAGGTCTAAAGACCTTTCATTTCAATTTGAAGAACTCCCTTTAGCATTGCTTTTAGGGCAGGTCTAGTAGTCATTAACTCCCTCAGCTTTTGTTTATCTGAGAATGTCTTCATCTTTCTTTCATTTTTTAAACAAAATTTTACCAGATACAAATTTTGTGGGTTTTTTATTTTTCAATCGCTGTTTTCTTCCTTCCATGGTTTGTGATGAGATGTTGGAACTTAGTCTAATTGGGATGTCCTTGTACATAAGTTGTTTCTTTTCTCTTCCAGCTTTCAAAATTCTTTCATTGCCTTTTGCATTCAATAGTTTGATCAGTATGTGACAGATTGTATTACTCCTCAGGTTTTTCCTGTTTGATGTTCTCTGGGCTTATTGTATGTGTGTATTCATGATTATGGCTTAGTTTGGGAAGTTCTCTATCATTATTTCTTTGAATATATTTTCTTCTCCAAAACATATTTTGGTACTCTTGATGAAGTTCCATAGGTCTCTTAGGCTGTTTTTGCTTTTTGTAATTCTTTTTACTTTTTGCTCTTCAGCTTAACCATTTTTAAATTGACTTGTATTTGCATTTGCTGATTCTTTTTTCTGCCAGCTCCAATCTTCTTTTGAAATCTTCCTTGGAATTTTTCACTTCAATTAATGTGGTCTTCAACTCCTGAACTTTTGATTGGTTCCTTTCTAAAATTTTTCTATCTTTATTGAGATTTTCATATTGTCCATTCATGATTTTCCTGATATACGTTAGTGTTCTTTTTTCTCTGTAACTTCTTTCATCTCTTTGAGCATATTAAAGATCATTTAAAAAAATTTTTTTAATTAATTTTAAAAAATTAAAAAGAAAAACATGGACTGTACTGCACAACCAGTGAACCCTAAGTTAAACCAAGGACTGTAGGTAATAGTATAATGACAAAATGTGCTTTCATCAATTACAAGAAATGTACCCAACAAAGCAAGGTGCTTTGTGGGAGCCCTGAATTTTATGCATGATTTATAAATCCACATCTTCTCAAATAAAAAAATTAAAAAGCTACCTCTATTCAGTATAAAAAACTCCTTTTTAGTGTAACCCTTAATTTTAAGACCCACATCCACAAAATAAATTTGAATCACTCTGCTTACTTTCTTCCACTTTGGAAAAATCTTGCTGCTTTGTGAGAAAAATATGTATCCCCTCTCTCCTTTTTAATAAAGCTGTATATTTTCAATCCACATGATTGTGGAATTTTATGTCAGCTTCAGCAGAGAGTAACATATCCATAAATTTAATGGGGAGAATTCTGAGATATGTCACTATTCACAGGAAAAGGAAAGTAGATGATCATCACTCAATTTGGCATAAAGTTACAGACATTTATGAGCTAATATGAGAAAGTGGCTAAAGGGGATGATGGTTTTCAGTAATAATTTTACTCAGTTTGTGAAGTGTGCCTGCTGGAACCAACTTGAGCCTCTCACACTAAAGAGTGCTACTTACTACCCTGCTCCGTGTTGTAAGAACTCCAATGATAGTCCAATTTGTTTGAGAGCAGGGTCTCTGTCCTCTTCTATAATGACCTTGACCTCGGGGTATCTCACAACAAGAAACCTCATGGAATTTTCCTCCATTTTTATACAATATAATAAGAAATTAAGGGCACATATCTCGAATGCTAAATTAAGGTATTGCAGTAGAATATTACTTTTAGTCTAATATCTCTGTTTATGTCCATAGGTACTATGAAAACCACTGATAAAAAATAGCCCTGCATTTAATTGTACTAACTCATTTCATGGGTTATTAGCCTCCTTTTAAAATTCAAATTAGCCCTTTTTTCATGTGCATTTTAGTAACTTATAGCAACTTTTGTCATCACCAGACCTCATGACAGAGATACTACCTTCAGGTCAAGTGATTTAGAATTTTAAAATATTTAGAAATAATGTTAACCACTGCATTAAAAATTAGCATATATCCCCAGAGTGGAAAATAATTTTAGGGATAATCTGTTCTGAGAAATAACTCAATGCTGCAATCCCTTTTAACAGAAACTAATCACAAAACAATTTATTCCTTTTTTAGCAATTATACTTGTAAGAAAGGTTTTCCTCATAATGAGCTAAGGTTTGCATTCCTGTGACTCCATGGTCATTCATTTAGGAAATATTTATGGAATTTCTATTATATTTATTATTAGACAGTATATCATCAACTTATATAAATATGGATTTGTTCCCAAGGATGAGTATGGTCTAATAAAGGTAAGATTAATTGTATTTAAAAATTTTAACAATATTGGAAAATAATAGCTCCTTAAAAGAGGTACAAATATATCATGCTAAATTTGAAAAGAGGAGCCACTCTTTCAGGCTGATTCTGCCTCTGCCCTTTGGATGATAGAGAATAAATTAAATTCCTTTCTTCAGACAGCTCTCATGTATTTTAATAGTTTCTCTCTTTCTTTCCCCAATATTCCTCAAGCTTCTTATTCTCTGACTTAAAATTACAAATTTCTTTTAGTCACAGCTCACATGAGAAATATCCAGAAGCTTCTTCATCATGAGCTGACAGGAGATTACAGCAGTCTTTCAACCTTGTTATAAATTGTGTTAGGACTAAATAAAGAAGCAGGCTAAACTAAAATTTTAAATAAATTATCTAACAATGATTTCTTTATTCATATGTTAGCAAATTGTTTAGAGAAGGGATTCTCAACCCCTGCTGCATGTTAGAATCACTTATACAGCTTTTAATCCTGAGCACTCCCATAGGGATTTCAATAGGTATCTGTGCTTCAGCACTGCGTCTCACTAATTCCCAGATTTTTAATTAGTAGAATTCAAAGTTTTGAGAACAGGGAACCAATCTCCTACTAAAGTCATAGGAGTGAATTGAGAGTAAAGTGTTATTGTGTCAGTAGTAGGAGCCAGGGGAATCCCAAGACACTACTCTTGTAATTTACTTGTTCTGTTATAAACCACACCCATTGATATAGGAGATGCACAACCCCTGTGGCTTTGTGGAATAGGTAACACTCATGTCTTAATGGACAACTGTGTTATAGTATAATTTGTTGACCAATGATAAAGCATTCACACTCTACCAGAGCCCAGAAAACCAGCTTGGCGGTTTTTTTAGGGAAGAGAGAAGTTATTAGCTAAAGTTGAGAAGTTATTAGCAAAAGACTCAAGGCTTTCTTCTAAAACCCTATGGGTCTCCGTGTCATTATACTATTAGGCTCCTCCAGAAGCTGCAGAGACATTCTTATCTGATATCAAGATAGCAGACATTCCTGGATCATTGAATCGCATGGCTGAAATTACAGGGCAGCTTGCATGATGGTAGCATGAATATGTCACAAAGCCTTCCCCAAACTGTTAGCATTAGAAATTTGGTAAATGGAGAAGAGCAGTGTGCCAAATGCTGAACGTCTTCCCACCAGAATCCAAGAAGACCATCAGTGGTTTCGTTGCTTTCTTAGCTGGAGGGGATTCAACATGCAGTATCTTGTCCTTCAACTTCCGAGGGATATGCTGGCATGCCCCAGACTTCTAGAGACCTAAAAACTTCCATGATGTTGCAGGCCCATGTATGTTTGTGGTATTTATTTCTCATTCCCTGGCACATATATGTCTGATCAAATTGTCTAAGATATTGTAGCTTTTTACCCAAGTTGAAGCAATGTGATGCCAACAGTGTAGTAAACGACCACAGTGTCCCATGGAATGATGAGATGATCATTTTTCTTGTACACCAGAGAATGACATAAAATAAGATAATTGACATATAGCCCTGATGTATAAGAGTCAAGATATACCATTTACATTCAAAAGCAAACTACTTCTGGTGTTATTTAAGATCAAGCAGCTACAAAAAATAAGCATTTGCCATAGTCATTCTACACCAATGTTTTTTATTTGTTCTAAGAAAGAGAACACATCTGGGACAGCAGTTTTAATTAGAGTCCCATCTGTTTGTATTTACAATAATGCACTGTCATAATTGATAATCCGTTTGCTTTCTGCATGAGGGCATTGGCCATTTAGAGAAGTTGAATTTGAATGTAGTAAAAATCATCTCTACATTTTTCAAGACTTTAATGGCGACACTTTCTCTACTCTGGAGTGAGTTGCTGCAATGGTGTGTCCTGGGGACACAGATTGAGGGCACAACAGAAACTCCAGCAAATGATCCTTTTATTGCAGAGAATGAAGAGTCCAGAAAGGGAAAATCTCATTGTCACTTACGTAGCACAAAGAGTCCATTAGAACAGGGGAAGAAGTCCTATCTCTGCTGGTCTTCTGGAGTGGCCCCAAATTGCTTTGAGTTGGGGTAGATAGGTAGCAGCTTTGTATGCCACACTTCATGCCAAAGAAGAGAGACTACTCTATACTGTTTGAGTGTGGTTTTTACTAACCTCATGGGGAGGGGGCCCTGACACCGAGACTTCCTCATCTGAGGCTGCTTGTTTCTGTTCTCTGGGCAAGCTGGTCAGGCCATTTCATTAAACCTAACATCTCCCTCAGGTTGTGGATTGGCACACAATAGAAAAGGAGGTGAGAGTAACAGGAGTGGAGGATGGCTGTTGAAGTGTGTTTGTGACTTCCTCAGAGAAGGAGGTGAATTCAAATGTTGCCAAGTTGATGAAAGATAATCCAACACAAACATTAAAGTGCAATTGTGTAAGACATTGGTGAGAGATGGACATTGAGTCTGCCCTGAGAACATATGACCTCTGGTTTTAGTTTGTTAATGCTGCAAGAATGCAAAATAACAAAAATAAAATGGCTTTTAGACAGGAGATTTAAGAAGTCACAAGTTACAATTCTAAGGCCATAAAAATGTCCAAACTAAGGCATCCAGATAAAAATACATTGATTCTAAACAAAGGCCGGTGTCTATCACATGGGAAGACACGTAGTTGGCGTATACTGGTCCTTGTTCCCAATTCTATTGCTTCCAGCTTCTGATTCCAGTTGCTTCCTCTCTAAGCATTTGTGTATCCACACTCAGCTGCTCCAAGGCAAAACTCTGGAGTTAATCTCATAGTTTAGCATCTCTCAGGGCCAGAGATTTCTTCTCTTCAGTTTGGCTATTTCTCTGAATACTTGCTTCACACCTGGGCTGTTTCTGTCTGGCTTTCCAAACATCTCTGTCTGCACTCCAAGCATCTCCAAATGTCTGATCTGTGGCGCATTTGAGCTTTCTCCAAAATATTTCCCCTTTTAAAGGACTCCAGTGAACTAATGAAGACATATTTTAAATGGGCAGAGTTACACCTCCTTCTAGTCAAATGGCCACACCCACAATTGAGCAGATTACTTCTCCATGGAAACAATCTAATCAAAGTTTCACCCACAAATAGGTTTATTATATTTCCAAGGAAACAGTCCAATTAAAGTGTCTACCCTAAACAATAGGTCTTCCTCCACACCCACCAAGATCAGATTAGGAGAAAGAACATGCTTTTTCTAGGGTACATAACAGTATCACACTAGCACATTGCACCCTCTGGACCCCCAAAAGACATGTTTTTTCCATATATAAAATAAATTCCATCACAATATCACAAAAGCTTTAAACCATTTTAGTAGCAATACAAATGCAGTACAAAATCAGACACAGTACAAGATCTCATCAAAGTCAGTAGGCATGTTCTGTCCTAAAGGAAAAATATTCTTCTCCGACTTTGAATCTGTGAAACTCAGAACTAACTATCTGCTTCTTATATACAAAGGAGAAGCAGTCATAAGATACATGCTCCCATTCCCACAGGGAGAAATTAAAAGGAAAACAGGGGTCACCAGACACAGTTCTGAAGCCTGGAGTATGCAGAGCATACTCTATTGGATTTCAAAGTCTGAGAGCCATGTATTGAATGATGTTTCCTCCTTGGGGCATCAGAGAGTGGCAGTCCCATCATCTCTTTGGGCTTACGCAGCGGCCCTGTTCTCTCCAAATGCCAGGATAAAGGTTGAAACTCTGGGGAGTGTTGGGCGGGGGATCTTTTTCTTTTGGCTCTGCCTTCTCCAAGCATAGGGACAGCACCATCTCCAGGGCATATACTCAGCTCCCTCAAAACAATAAGGTGATTTCCAGCCACACACCCCCACCAATCCCCAGGGAATTTGATCCATCCTGTCTGTCCAAGGTGGAAACACTTTTCCTTAACATCGAGTGGAAGGCCTGCCTTCTGCCTTTGGGACAAACTTACCCTTTCCATGTGGATGGATGGATCTACTCTCATGGTCTGAGATTTCTTTGCTTCACACCTTAGCGTCCATGGTTCTGCTTTTGAAGACTTTTTTTTTTTTTTGCTTCAGTCTGTCCTTTTAGTTCAGACTGGCAATGGTTCTGTTTATGCAGATCTTTCAAAAAACTTGTCAATTTTCTGGGCAGTGTAATAGGACCTCCTTTCTGGAGGTCCTTTGAGATAACTGTCCTTTGAGATTTCTGTCCTTTGAGATAACTCCATTTCCAATTCTGGCTTTTTCTGAAATGGCTACCTGGTTCCATGTTTGGTTAAATCCTCTCATGGGGCACTATTCTCTGGGGTCTTTCCTTCTGAAAGCCCCGAATTTTCCACACCATCAGTTTTTGGTTTCTTTGTACCCAAGAGTTCAGTTCTCAGCCTATTTCTTTAACTATAAGCCAGGCTGCATTTTCCATATTTCATTAGGAAATCTCTTCAGCTAAGTATCTCAACCCATCTCTTTCAAATTCTACCTTCCGTCTGACACCAGAACACAATTTGCCATATTCCCTGCCAACAAAAAAAGGGTCACTTTCCAGTTTGCGATGACACATTACTCATTTCTGTCTAATGTGTCATTGGAAGAACCTTTAGTGTCCTCAATTCTACCAACAGTCTCTTCAAAGCAATCTAGGCTTCCTCTATCAAGTTCCTCATAATTATTCCAGAACCTCCCCTTATCCATTTAAAAAACAATTCTAACATGCTTGGTAATTGCAAACTACAGCACCCTACTTCTCTGGTGCCAAAATCTGTTTTATTTTGCTAATGCTTCTGGAATGCAAAATACCAGAAATTTAATGGCTTTTATAATGAGAATTTATTAAGTCACAGATTTACAGTTCTAAAGCCATAAAATTGTCCAAGCTAGAGTATCCAGAAAAGATACCATGACTTTGAAGAAAGGGTGATGTTTGTCAGATCCCCAAACATCTCTGTTCTCACTTGACATCTCCAAATGTCTGCACCTATGTTGCATCTAAACTTTCTTTAAAATGTTTCCCCTTTTAAAGGACTCCAGTAAATTAATCAAGACATGCCTTAAGTGGACAAAGACAATTTTCCATCTAGTCAAGGGGTCATACCCACAATTGAGTTGATTACACCTCCATTAAAACAATCTAATAAAAGGTTTCACCCGCAACTGGGCATGCCTCACGGAAATAATCCAGTCAAAGTGTCTGCCTAAGTTGGGGGTCTGCTGCCAAGATTGGATTAGGAGAAAGAATATGGCTTTACAGTAATACATAAGAGTTTCAAACTAGCATAGCTACTTAAGATATTTAATTATATGAATATTAAGTCTGTATGTGGGCGCACCTGTGCATGTAATCCAGAGAGCACAGTCATGTCCATGGTTTGTGATCTGCTTACTGCAGTCTGCTGATAACATATAGAAATAAAACATATAAATCAAGTGGAAGGGACAAAGAGTGGTTAGTATAGCCAGAGTCTTGTGTGAGATGACATGTTATATTCCCAGTCTTTCCAGACTAAGCTTCCTACTTGCTTCTTGTTAAAATATTAATGTCCCCAAATGTTATTTTTACAAATATCTTTAATGTTTCATTAAATTAGAAAGGACTTATCATTTCATGGTATTTTGTCATCCTATGATGTAGGTTTTATTTCTCATAAATCCTTTGTCAAAACTCAGGAAATTATGTCTGAGATTTTAAATGACTTCCTGAGGCTACAAAGTTATTATATGATGGAATCAAGACCAATTCTTGGGGTGCTGACCCAAGGCTTTCTGCTAAACTACCCTGCCTCTCTCAGCTTCCCGAGAAGAAACACAAGAACTCTCCTCCCAAGAACAATGTCCCCACAAAGTTAAAGTATTCTCAGCCTGAAAAAATGCTACTTTAAAAACTGTGTTTGAACAGAATATGATAAAAATTTTAAATAGTGATATATGGTATTTTTTCCACTGCACCGAGATTTCAAGTTTAAAATTTTAAGGGTTGCCTTTGTAAAGAATATTATCAAATATAGCATACAAGAAAGAATATCTTATATGATCTAATCAAAAGAATAGAAATATCATAAAAGATATATATATATATACATATATACACACACATATATCAGTTGCAATCACATGCCATAAAATCCTGTATTGCTCAGATATAATAATATCATGTGAAAATGATTAACTTCAAAAATATTATTCTAAAAATGTCCCCAATAATAATTGTTCATTATATTTTAAGAATATGAATTTATTAGGGACAGTTGAAGATAATGCAGGCCTGATTGTGCTCTTGAGGAAAGAAAGTCAATTAGTTGAAAAAATCATATTTTAATTCCGTATTATAAGAAACTAAAAGAGTAGCCTTGTCAAAAAAAGGGGAAGGTGTTAAAATGCATAAACCAGTGATGTGCATTTTCTTTGTCTTTTTCATCTATTTTTTTTATGAATGGAATAATATCTACTTGAAAAATAATTTTAGGAACAAGTACTATTTCAGTTGTGACATATATGATCATCAAATCAGAACAAAAGAAAATTCCACCATTATTTTGGACTTGAAAGTATTTAAAATCAGTGAAAGATGGAAAGGATCTTAGTTAGTAGTTGGTCAGTCCAACCCCTCATTTCACCCATGAGGATTTTGAGCCGAAGACAGGTCAGGCAACTTGTTCATATTTATATGGACAAAATGTGGACATCGGAAATAAAACTCATGTTGCTTTTTTCTCCTCGCTTGCATTTCTCCACGCATTTAAAATCCCAGAACTAGAAATGGCAGCTGGGATATTGTGCTACACACAGTTTACTTTGGGTATTAAGCCTAAGCACAAGGCCAAACAAAGATTAGTTGGAAGGACATTCTCATAAGCTCTTCAAACTGATGGTGGATCCTCCTTTTAATAGTTCCAACTACTGTTTTGTTAAAGGGTCTTGAAGATGCATAGCTAGCAGCAAGACACACCCATAGTTTGGGCAAGGATTTCCTCATCTCGTGAGGAATCAAAGATGATTATGATAGGAAGCATAAAGATATAGGATTGTATACTTTGGAAGTCATCCAACCATTCTTTGTAGCTGTTTCCACAAATAATTGCACCTGGTGAGCTTCCAGGAATGAAGAAAAGCAAAAAGGAAGTGAAGGAAAGATGAAGGGAGTAGGAGAAGGAAGAATAAAGGGAGTTGGGAAAAAGAAAAGAAAGTCCAGCCGTTGAAGTGAGTTTTCCTTGATTTGTAGTCACTCTACGGCAGGCATACAATAGAAGTCTTGGAGATCCTAACGGGTAATTAAAAATTCTGAGCATTGCTCTTTTTCCTAAAAATACCAAATGGTGATGTCAGAGTACAGATGAGTATATCCCAATATCCCAAATTATTTCCCGTGGGAATCTGTAAGGCAATCTGTAAAAATGTTTCTCTGATTACATGAATTTGGGGAGCCAAATACATGATGAGTTCCATGATGCATACACTTTAGAAATTACTAGACCATTCAGTGATTAAATTGAAATAAAAAAAATGTTCTCCTTGCCATGTGTGTGTAAATATGTATATGTGTGTATTGGGGAGAAGTGAAACTTTAGGGGAAAAAGAGGTATGGGTTCAGCAGTGTGATAGCGTAGTGAGAGGTCTGGGATTTGGTCCATGGTTGAACTGATTTTGTTTAGTTTCGCCTAATCTAAGAGATATAAAAGTGGTGTAGGTATATTAACAGGATTAGAAATAAGGACAATTACTGTAAATGAGTCAATACAAATAAGAAGAAAACTTATGAGACTATCAGAAGATCTAAAATTCTTTTTCAGAGCTTTGCCCCTTGATTTTGTCTATCAGCAAATTATAGAATTCTCAGGACTTCTGTTTGTTAACATGCAAAGTGAAGTGGTTGGACTACTCAGTAAATCATTTCTTACACCTTTTTGCTCCAAAAATCTTGGTTTTGCAATTCTGAGCATCAGAGGAGTGGAAAAATCTATTCTTCAAGTTTTTTCTACTTTCAGGTGGCAGAATTATTCATACCCATGATAAACTGATAGATAATATTCATCATCCACTTCTTATATGATATTTATCCATTAATATTTTTATTCACTGATAGGAAAATGTTATTTTGAAAACTATTTCGTTGTTAACAATTCCTTAATAAATAGTAAATCACGCAGTACCTGAAGGATCAGAAAATTATTTTGAGACGATATTTCAAAGATAAAAGGATTTAAGGAAAGGAAACAATCAGAAGAGGTCAGCATGACATTCATTTTCATATTTCTAAAGCCTTAACAAACGAACATGTCTGATTATGTCCGCTTGCCTCATAACTGATCTGCATGGAATGCTAATGAGCATCTTACTTCGTAAACCATGTGAATCTATTCATTTACCTGTTGGGAATAAGAAAAGGCTGTGTCTGTCAGTGAGTTGCATATTGAAAAAAAAAATAGCAGTTTGCTACCTAAGTAGATGGCCTTTCTTGCCACAGCTTCATTTGGCACAGTTGAACATACGTCATTTCATTTACTCTTCAGAAATATACTTTAATATGCCATAGGTTTATCATTGAAGAACATCCCTTTGCTGTTTGGTGTGCTAAAAAGTGAACCTAATGATTTTATCTGTCAAGAGAAGTATTGATTAGAGTTGAAATGGTGCCAACATGATAATTGAGGAAGAATTTTTTCCAGTGGTCCCAGTGAGCAAAATACGCCTGTGGATTCCTATTACATAATTTAACTTCTAAAAATAAAGAAATACAATTTGAGGTTTATTTAAATATACTGAAAAAGGTAATTTAAAAAAAAACACTATTTGGTTAGTGGCAAAATGTGATTAAATTATGAAAATGATAGAGGCTTAAATTTACATGCCTGAAAGAATTTAGCATTCTTCTATGAGTTTTGTTTTAGCTGTGAAATAGCAATAGTGCCAGAGAAGCGCAAACCCTTTATCACTAAAATCATGTGAAAGATGGTGGTCAGGCCACTGTGTTAAAAAGTTTTTCAGGGTTGGTTTTCTCCTGCACAGCCACACACTCTGGTCTCGAACCGGTTCCTTATTCCGAAGCAGCAGCAATTGGAAGGACCCGGGACCTTCAGTGACTTGGATTCTCATTCCAGGGCTGTCACCAGTCGTTTGTGTTTTGAATCAGTGACTTAAGCCCTCTTAGCTTGATTCATTTCATCTGTAAAATTAGGAAGGGGTTTGATTAAAACTTTCAATTAACCTAGAGTTGTAAAATTATATATACAATAAAATATATATTATAATAAATAATATATAATATGTTCTATGATGTACAATATCCATAATTGTGCACCATATTGCAAGAAACCAGCCCTTAACAGTATAACTTAAAGATGTCCCTCTAGTTATTTTCATGATCATAGAAAACCAGAAGAAGCTCTGTCTGAAATCCAAATGTAAAGAGTGCTGAAAATTGCCTGATATTCCATCTGTTTCAGCTGTATTATCTGTGTGGACATGACCTTGAATCCATCCAGTCTGCCTCCCTTTAATATTCCTATGCTAATCCAGATCAAAGGAGTTTTATTTTTTCATCATCGATTCAAACATTTCCCTAAATCTCATTATCCCCCTCTGTTCCCTTCCAAGAAACAAACCTTGGGACCCTTTAACTCATCATCATTCTTCATTTGATCTGTTTCCAAATCCAGTCTCGTTCTTCCACAGTAACCCCAAACTGCCTCTTTCTCACTTGCCTGAAGCTTTGGACATTTTGCTCCAGGAATACTCACTGCGAGAGTTGTTTCTCTGGCTCTTCCACTTTTAGGAACTTTCCTGTGTTTTTCTGTTCATATTTGGATTTAAAATATTTTAATAATTCTTTAAGCTGCTTTAAACCTTTTTACTTCTATGATTTCCTGCTAGTCGTTTGCCCATTTTTGTGCTGTTTTTCATTACTTCCTTACAGCCTCATTGATGACTTTCATCCACCTAGTAATTATGATAACAAGCATAGCCATTCATATTTTGTAAGCCTGCTTCAGTCACATTATTTTGTCAAATCCTCATAAAAACTCTGGGAGAATGGATTAGCCTCAGTTTATAGGGGCATAATCTGGGAGTCTCAAGAGTACACCGCTGTTACACATAATATCTAAGTACTGAAAACAGATTTTTCTCAAAAATATAAGGCATTTCTCTTTTAATATATATCTTAAGTACATAAACTTCAATTGATCTCATTCTTCAAAATAGAATATTTTGGTTGCATTTATGTTTCAAGTGTAATTCTTCATAGTCTATCTAGATTTTTAAAGGGGCTATATTAGATGTCACCAGTGGGATTCATACAATTGTATTATCATCTGAGTACTATTTACGTATTTTTATGCCAGGCATTGTATCATAGCTGTCACTTCTGGATTATAGGTAGATAAGAGGGCAGAACAATGATTTTATTTCTTCAGAATACTTAACAGCTACCACTATTATTTCAGACTATTATAATGATAGCTGATGCTCAACTAAGAGATAAAATACTGTTCTATGAGTATTATTTTAAAAGATGTGAAAGAAATGATCCACTTTTAAAAAAATTGTATTGCTTTTTTTTGAATGGCACACAAAAAAGGATATTCTTCTTTGCTTGAGTTATAAAGAAAATGTAATATGAATATAAATATAAATAGGAAAAGCTAAAAAAGTACAAATAATGTTATATGATGCCATTAATGATGACTTCACAAAGGGATCACTTTGTGGAAAAATTAAATCTATTTATCTGAGGATAAAGAGCAATGAAAATTGCTTGATGCAAACTTAGGAAAACCAATAGTAGTTTGGGAATGACATGAAAGCTTGTAATTCTGAGTAGGAGAGCATGTGGTTTTCCTCTAGCAATAACTTGTTCATGTTTTAGGCAAAATCTATACAAGAGTTAAGTAGACAATACTAATTGCATAGAGCAGAAAAATGCAAGCAATTTAAGGTGGTAAAACATAATTAATGCTGGAAATCATAGCTGTAATAGAATGCAAATAATTTGAAGACTTTTTCAGTTTGTTAAAGAAACTGGAAATGGATTGGCTTTCGTGAAGAGCATATATTAAGTTATGAGGTTACAGTTCTAAGGTCTTGAAAATGTCCAAATTAAGGCACCATCAAGAGGATGCTTTCTTGGAGGAAAGCCAGTCAGCATCTATACCACCTCTGTCAGCTGACAAGTCATGTAGCTGGCATCTGCTTGTCCTTGCACCCAGTTTGTTGCTTTCAGCTTCTGATTTAGTGGCTTTCGCTCTCTTAAGCCTCTGCCAGTACTTTCTTTACTTTTCCAGGACAAATTCTGAATTTCATTTCTTAGCTTAACATCTCCAAACTATATCTGGTTTCATCTCTCTGATCTCTCTTAGCTCTCCAAGCATCTGTCTACGCTCTCCAAAATGTATCCTTCTTAAAGGACTCTAGCAAGCAGATTAAGATCCACCTTGAATGAGTGGGGTCACATCTCCATCTAATCAAAATAACCCACCCACAATTGGTGGGACACATCTCCACGGACACAATCAAATCAAAATGTCCCACCTTACAAAAGGTCTGCCCCTATGTGGTTGGATTAAAAGAGCATGGCTTTTCTGAGGTATAACAGTTTCAAACCATCACAAAGACTAAACACATTTTCTTAACCTTAAATGAAAATGACAATAAAGCAAGTTGAGTACTCCACATATGAAAGCTAAAACAGTCTACAGATATTAAATAGGAAATTTGTTTTACCAAGTAAGATGTTGCTTTGAGATAGAAGGCCTGTAGTGAGATCAAATCCAGAGAACATTTAGAAAATAGCTTTAAATACAAAAAGGCATCTGCCTAATTCTGACAGAAATCAACCAAAAGAATTAAAGTAGAAATGTAACTTTTCTTATAGTAAGACTAGGAACTTGGAAAAACTTGAAAGAATATCGACCATATATATCTTGAAGCAATGTGAATGAGGGTAGTGGAAGCCCATAGGAAATGCTTCAGATTGTGGGCACTGTGAAATATTGTGGATAATAAATGGAAGAAATTTGGAAGTTTAATAGTATCACTCAGCTGATAATGACCATTGGAAACATCAACTGTAGCCTATCAGAAGCTATAAGAAGGTGCACCAAAGCTTGGAATGACTTCTTGCCAAAGGGTGCCAAAGTAAGTGCAACTTTTCCTTCATCTTTTATGGGTGGAAAACACCAAAAACATGAGTTTCTTTCTGAAGCTGTTTAGGAAGATGATACATATTGATTAAACTTAACAAGTTAATATATAAAATGCAAGTGAAGTTGTATATATACACTGTAGAATGCTGAGAGGGAAGTAAGATGGATAGAAAGAGTGAAAGATAAAATAGATAAGGACAATTATATAAATATAAAGAATGCTGAAAAAGTATATAAACAAAGAAAATGTTAAGTAAAATTATAGGCGTGTAGGCCGTATTGTTATGTTAACAATTGCCACTTAACTATCCCATAACTTTATTGGCCTTCTGATCAAATAGTGATGGGTATTGAATGCACTAGCGCAGTACATATATTGGATTGGATTGTAACAGTAAATGTAAAGAGATTAATTCTCCCTATCTAAAAAATGGATTCTCACATTGGCTCAGCAACTCGACCCTTCCCCTTTTCATGCCCCACCACCACACACACACATGCACACAGCTAGATTGATTATAAGAGAAATGCTTTAAATAAAGTGAATCCAAATGCTTAAAAGTAAAATAATAGGCAAAACACGGCTTGTTTGTTTCAAGGCAAATGAAAACCAAATGGCTATTCTCAAAACGTTTGGAGTCTGGTACATGCAGATTTTTTTTTAATAAATAAAATAAAATTTATTTCTGAGATCACAGGTAACAGTGATATTCTATTAGGTATTACTTATTCCTTTATTTTATTAAGTTTATTTTCACTATGAAATATCATATGCCCAATGTAGAAAATTTAAACAAATAGAAAAGTATAAAAAGGAAATAAAAACGACGTGTAATTACACTACCAAGGAAAAAAAAACTTACTATTTTGACTTTTGTACCCTCATTCTCAATCTCTTCTACATTTACATTTTAAACAAAATTGGAATCTTACTTTTTTGACATTTCTATTTCTTCTTCTTTAAAAAAAATATTTTTATTGAGATATCTTCACGCACATATAGTTCATCCAAAGTATACAATCAGTGGCTCACAATATCATCACATAGTTGTGTATTCATCACCATGATCATTTTTAGAACATTTTCATCATTCCAGTAAAAGAACTCATACATCCCATACCCCTTATCCCTCCCTCTCATTGACCATTAGTTATTTCAATCTACCCAATTTTTTTTACTCTTTATCTCCCCTATTATCAATTAATCTTTTTATCTTTAATTTTTTACTCATGTGTCCATACACTAGATAAAAGGAGTATCAGACACAAGGTGACACAATCACACGGTCACATTGTAAAAGTTATACATTCGTCATCAAGAATCAAGACTACTGGAATACAGTTCAGCCATTTCAGATACTTCCCTCTAGCCACTCCAATATCCCATAAACTAAAAAGGGATATCTATAATTCATAAGAATAATCTCCAGGATAACCTCTCAACTATGCTTGAGAATTCTCTGCCTCTGACAGTTTTTTGTCTCATTTCTCTCTTCACCCTTTTGGTCAAGAAGGATTTCTCAATCTCATGATTCTGGCTCATCTCAGGAGTCCTGACCCATATTGCCAGGGAGAGTTCCAATCCCTGGGAGTCATGTCCTATATAGAACGGAAGGGCAGTGAGTTCACCTGCCTAGTTAGCCTAGAGAGAGAGAGGCCGCATCTCAGAAACAAAAGAGGTTCTCTGGAGGTGACTCTTGGGCATAATTATAAGTAGGCTTAGCTTCTTCTTTGTGGAAATAAGTTTCATACGGGTAAAACCCAAGATCGAGGGCTCAGCCTCTTGATTTGGTTATCCCTACTGCTTGCGAGAATATCCCAGGAATTCCCCTGATGGTGAAGTTTAATATATCCCCCTCTCTCCCCAGCACCCCAAGGATCTTTGTGAATACTTTTTTATTCTCTTCCCAAATTTCTCTGGGGTGTATCCAGGTATCACACTAACCTGTACAAACAAACAAATCCTCCACCTATTGAAGATTCCATGTAATTATGGACACACATGGATCCTAATGTCAGTGCCAGCACATATTAGTTGTGTTACCTTGATAGCAACCATATAAGGAGAGGCAAATGTTCATAATCCAGATACATTTTATAATTAGCCCTACAGGTCATTCAGTTGGACTGAATGCAGGTTGTGAGAGAAACAGAGGCTTCCAAAGGGACTCCAAAATTTAGGTCTGAGGAATTAGGTTAATTGAAGAGCCAATTTTTGCAATGGCCAACACTGGGACTGCAGATATAAAATTTGGAGTCATAAGTGTATACGGAGTATTGAGAGTACCTAGAAAGGTAGTGTGCATGCATACGGAGAAGAAAAGTCTGAGGAAGCAGTAAAATAGTTCCTTAGAGAATGCTCACATTTAAAATTTAGGATGCAGAATAAGGTCATTAAAACAAAAAGAAAAAAAAGAGCATTCCATGAAATAGGGGGGAAATGGTGAAGCTGCTATATACTGGAAGCCAAAGGAAAAACAAGTTAAAGAAATGAAGAGTGATAAACTTTATCAAAAACTTCTGAGAGGTCACTTTAGATGAAGACTGAATATCGATCATTCAGATTTTCGATGTAGAGGCCAGTGGGGACCCTCACAAGTGTAGTTTTAATGGAGTGATCCAAGAGAGTGTAAGAAAAATGAAAATTGAGGAGGTAGATGGAATAAGTATAACTACCTTTTTTGCACATTTTTCAATAAGGGAAAACAGGCAGTTGTCAGGTTGCATATTGTTGTAGTTTGCTAGCTGCCAGAATGCAACACACCAGAGACAGATTTGTTTTTAATAAAAGGGGATTTATTTAGTTAGTTCTTCAGAGGAAAGCAGCTAACTTTCAACTGAGATTCTTTCGTAAGAAAGATCACCACATGGAGATCTCTGCTGGCCTTCTCTCCAGGCTTCTGGGTTCCAACAACTTTCCCCAGGGTGATTCCTTTCTGCATCTCCAAAGGCCTGGACCGAGCTACAAGTGCCAGGATGAGGTATGCTGAGCTGCTTGGTCTTTGCTATGCTGAGCGCTCTCATTAAAGCACCAGCCAATTAAATCAAACGTCATTCATGGCAGCAGGCATACCTCCTAGCTGACTGCAGATTTAATGAGCAACAGATGAGATTCATGTACCATTGGCTCATGTCCACAGCAACAGAACTAGGCATCTTCACCTGGCCAAGTTGTCAACTGAATCTAACTACCACACATACGATGTTGGGTTAAGAGAAGTATATTATGATGGAAGGTACTGTGACATGTTAGTGTTCTGAGGGAAACAATTCAACATAGAAGAAAGATATTATTGGTATATGAGAAAGAGGGGCATAATTGCAACATAATTGCAACAGTTGAATTGTGCAAGTATTTCAGAAAGCTAGAAGGAATGAATTCCCTGACCTCAGATGGGAGCAAGGAATGTTCCTTACTGTCGCAAGAGAGAACACAGAGTATAGGTTGGATGTAAGTTGATAGAAAGGGGGTTTCAAATATAGAATATTTCTCTTTACTTTTCTCATTGAAATAAGATGTATGATCAGCAACTGAAAGCAGGGAGGGGAAACGTGTTGCAGATTTTTATGAAGAGAAGTTGTGGAATCATCCTATTGATTAAAGGGAGAGAGAATAGGCAGTGGAATGTACATTGCACTAAAAGTCCACTTGAGATCAATGATCATGAAGTTAGAGTAAGATTAGTCAATCAAATTGTGTGTTTTTGCAAGCCTAGATGTGCAGCCTGAGAGCAAGTACAGAATAGGAAAAGAGTTAGATATTTGACCAATGATTATGAAGCATGCAAGGCAAAGTGACAATGATGGATACTGAATTTAAGTTTGTTAAGGAGGGCAGTGAGAACATAAGCCATGCTGTGTAATGAGAACATGGTTGGGTCAATGGTTTGGAAGTTGTGGTATGGTTGAAATTTACCAGAGAGTATGAAATGGCAAGACATGAAATAATACTGGATCTGAGAGGTTCAAAATTGTAGGACTTTGAGAAAAAAGATATTTTTAAAGCATTTTTGTGTATGTGGCCTAGGTGGTATAGACAATAAGACCTTTTGGGATGAGGAAGGAGTTCAAGAAACTAAAACCCAAGGTTAAGGTTGGTTACTAAAAATACAATACATTGATATTGAAATTCCCAAGAATGGTCTATTTAATAGTGTCAGTGGAGAGAAAGATGAGGAGCTGTTCAAAGGTCAGTAGAGGTCTGCATAAGGAAGGTTATTGGGTTTAGTCAGATTGCATATGCCTCAAAGCAGTTTTCTGTTTGTCTGTTTTTAGGGAGGATGGATGTGGAAGAACAACTTGGCCTGCGTCACCTCCTGTACCAGGGATGCACACGAGAAACACAAACAGACAGCACTGAACAGAGTTGTGAGAGAGCAGGGTTCTCAGACTATGACATGTTTTTTGGTTGTTTTGTTTTGATTTTAGAGCAAGCAGGTGAATGGAACAATTAAAGAAGAATTTTAGCCCGTAGGGGATTTTACTGATATTATAAAACTGGATTAAAGTGAAGGCATTTGGGAGATTAGGAAGGGGAGAATGATGTGGTTGGGTTAAGGGTAGGGAAACTGATTTGGTAGTCTTGGACATCTTATGACTGAGTTTCTAAGAATGTAAGACCTGAGTTTATTCTGGTGATCTCAAAGTAGAAAATGGATAATCAATTTAAATTATGGTTTCCGTGTGGGGACAAATTTCTTAGGCCATTAATAGTGCTGGTGCCACAAAGAATATGGGGAGCCCTGTGGTTGTCCCTTTCATTCATTGGAAGCCAGGGAAGGCCTTGGTGTTTCAAATATTTTCTGTATCGTAACTCAGCTAGGGCATAAGTCCAGCACCTGCTTTAAATGCCTGCTGAGTAAGGAAGTCTCAATCACTTGCAAGGACGACCAGCAATCCATTGCCCAGCACAGTGATTAGCACTTAGATTTTGCTCAGTGATTTTATAGGGAGTGAAAGAATGACTTGTATGAATGAAAATGGTGTTGTCAGGGCCAAATACCGAAGAAAGAGAACTTTGTCTATTTTTGGTAAATAATGAAATATGTGGACTGGTTATGCATGAAGGTATAATAAGTAAACAAATGTAGGAATTTAAGAATTCTTCAGGGAGCTTCCTTGAATGAAAATCAGATAGGAGGAACAAATGATTTTAATTAACAATATTCTCTAAAATCTGTTAACATTTTATTTTTATGGATAATAATGGAGTTAATTTTCTATTTTGGCCTTGAATAGTGGAAATATTTAGATAATAAGCTTGCTAGTTTATGGTTAGCATAGTGCTCAAAATTGAGAACTTTTTGAAAGGATACAAAACAAGAGTGAAGAGTTTCATGAAAATGCTTTTACAGTTAGAGAAAATTCCAGTCCAATGCAAGTTAAGTTCATATGGATACAAGTACTTTGCTCAAATATTGAAAGAATACTCACAATTAGAAATTTTTTAAAAATAATGAATAATTTAATAGGCTGTTTGGTTAGTTTACTAATGTAGTATTTAAATAGAACTGAGTTTGAGTTATTTTCCATAGAGACACACAATGCAGGTTTTCTCTGATTAGGTAAAAAAATTTTTTTCAGGCCCCTGAAAGTATGGTTATATACTCAAACTAGAAGTATAAGGTATAATTGATTCCACACCAGCTATTCCACTGGGCAACATGGACCCGATATTGCATTGCTCTGGAAGCTTATTGAAGAGTGTTGAGTTATAGTTCCAAGGGCAGATACACCATGCATCATTTGATAAAAGAGAAAGTAATCTGTCTTAAGCAGTTTTCTTTAAAACTCTCATTGCTCTATGCACAAAAATTAGTGCATTGAAGTTTTCTTGCCTGTAAGAATATGTTGGTGCCTTGCCCATCAAGTAGATATCCTTAACAGTAAAAAAATCAAGTGATTCCTCAGGGTAGTGAAAAAATTTAATGTCAAACTCAAATGGTCCACTTCCATAAACTGTTATTTCATTGCAGAATAATCTTTGCTGCTAACCATGAACTAAATAATGATACCTTAATCATTTACAGCGAAATAACTTATTTGTTCAAGATGTTCTGGTTTTAAAACTAAATTTAAGAATGCATTCAATGAAGTTTTCCCTTATTCACTTAAATTTATATGCATGAAACATTTAAAATTTGCATAGAAAAGAGGTATATTAATTTTTCCAAAATGTTTTCACTGTGAGTTGGCTATGATAAGTAGGTGATGGAAAAATGGTTAAGGGGATTCTGACTGCACACACCTACCACAACCATCTTATCTCTGTGTGCCCTGGTGGCAGTAGAAGTTTCCAAAGCTAGATTCATATGTAGTTTTATTGCCCAGTGCTGAACGTCTGTGCTTAGATTCTAAAACAGAAATATATTGAGAATGAACCCAAAAAAGTCAACCTTATAAAATACCAATGCCTATTTCTAAATTATATGCTTGTAAATAATTTTCCATTTAAAAAACAATCGGCAGGTGGCACTAACAAACAGTATTGAACGTAATACCACTCTTTTACCATGCAGTCACGCAGCCATGATAGCAGTAACCACAGTGCCAGAGTCAAATTCAAAAATATAGATCCTCCCAAATATTTGGTAAGGGGTGTTTTTATCTGAGACCTTTCAATTTGCATTTTGTCCTTGCTATAGTTGTGAATTTAAAATGTCTGCTTTGGGTGGCTGCTGTGGCTCAGCATGCAGAGCTCCGACCTGCCGTACTGGAGGTCTGGAGTTCGATCCCTGGTGCCTCCTGCCCACATGCAAATTAAAAAAAAAAAAAAAAAAGTCTGCTTTGGTAAATATCCCCTTTCTTAATTCCATTTAACACATCTTTCAATGCTGACATTTTGATGCTCAGAAACTTTTTTCCTTAGATATATTTTAAATATATTGTTTGATATCTTTTTTTAATTACTAAAAGCATATTTAACTATAATGAGATTTTATAGTTAATTTGGTCTTTATAATATCATATGAAGGGAAGTACATTCATTTGAATGCATTTTCTTAAACCATAATTGAAGTTAATTATAATATAGAGTAACTTGAAATATAGCTAAAATAAAAAATGTCATAACTCTTGAATATGTAGATCATGTCCATGTGAGGTGACATATCCTAAGTACTCAGATAAAACCAATATAAGGCAGAAGTGAGAAGATGTAGAAAGAGATCTGTGAGTATGCTTCCACTTGTCTTCTTCAATGTAAGAAATAAATTGATAAAATAAAGACTGATAGGAAAAATTAAAGTTAATTTGCCTCAAGTTATGGAAAAATGCAAGAAGGACAAAAATAGAGTAAAAATTTCAAAGCAATAAAGGGTATAAAAGGTGAGTAAAGAAACAAAGAGAAAACATAACTTGTCAAAAATATAAAATGCCTACAGACCTAGATTTTTTTTCCCTCATTTTGCCAGAAGAGAAGTCTCTTTCATTAGCCCAGACTGGCATGGCCAGACATCACATTTTTAATCAAATTTGTGTTGTGAAATATAATGTATATACAAAGAAAAGAAAACGAAAGCAATAATTTTCAAAGTTCACTTCAACAAGCAATTACAGAACAGATTTCAGAGTTTGTTATGGGTTACCATTACACTATTTCAGATTTTTCCTTCTAGCTGCTCCTAAATACTGGAGGCTAGAAGAAATATCAATATACTGATTCAGCAGTCATGCTTATTTTTTAAATCCTATTTTTCATGTTATACTCCTCCTTCTCCTTTGATCCTTCTGCCAATCTATAGGGATCTTTAGGCAATGCCTGGTCTGACTTTTTCATGTTGAGAACGGGTGTTGACACTAAAGGAGAGAAGGATGTAATTAGTTGATAATCTTGGAGAGGACGGTCCCTCTGGGTTTTAGGATTTATCTGGTCTCGGAACCCTCTGGAAATTTTAGGTGCCAGGAAAGCAAACTCACTGCATGCAAGTTTTATAGAGTCTCAGTTTGAGCCATAGGCATTCTTAAGAGTTAACAGGAGCAGACCTAGATCTTAATAAACTTATTTTATCAAGTAATATGAGTGACCTTATGCTAAGAATGGAATGGGGATAGGGAGATATGGGAGAAGCAGGGAGGCCACTTAAAGGTTATTGCAATAACTCCAGCAGGAGGAAACACTGGGTTGGAGCTGGGCTGGGGACCTGGTGAGATGTAATTGTATCCATTTATAAGGATGAATAAAACATTTTTGGCGAGAGGATCTGAAAATGGATTTGCCGTTTTTTAACATGGAGAAAATCACTAGAGGATGCTAATTGAGAATAAGGAAAGGTAGTTTGATTTTAGATGTGTTGTGTTTTGGGTATGTATTTAACATCTGAATGGGTGACATGTAGATAACTGTGAATATGATTTAGCATTCGAGAGAAGAGTCTGGGCTGGACGTAAAAACTTGTGATTCATCAGTAGATGAAGTGCTTAGGAAGCCATGAAACTGAATGAACATGCCTAGGTAGCAGCCATTGAGTGAGGAAACCAGGCAAGTATGATAAGATGAAAACCAAGTAAAGGAATTACTTAAGTGGAGAGAGAATGGTCAACTCTGCAAAGTACTTCTAAGAGAACCTATAAGATGAGAACTCAGATTTGTCACATGTATATTTAGCTTCTTGAAGTTCATTGGTAACCTTGAAAATAACAGTTTTGGTGAATAGTGTAAACAAAAGTCTAATTGGGGTGGGCTGAAGATTATGGGAGGAAAGGACTATTTGACAAAAAGTATATGTTTTGATTTCAGAAAGTTTTGCTTTGAAGAGGAAACAAGAAATGATATTAACTGAAGGGGGATGTAGAATCAATAAGATTTTTCTCTTTGTTTTTGTTCCCTTTCCCCTCCTCACTCCCAGTCCACCACACGATAGGAGAAATAGCACATTTGTAGGGTTATAGAACGGCCTGTTGGAGACCATTGATAAATGATTCAGAAGAGAAAGAGGAAGAACATTAATAGAGAAGTATCCTTGAAAAGGTGAAACAGACGGATTCTAGTACGAAAGAAAGGCTTAGCTTTCTCTAGGAGATAAACAGTTCATCTTCAGTAAGGAAAGGAAGGTAATAGATTATAGAAGACAACATATGTGTCAAGGTAGATGTATGTGGTAGCTGGAGCTGTGGGAGGTTTTCTTTTGATAGCTTCTATTTTCTCAAGTTCAGCAGCTAAGAGGTGGATAGGAGAGAATGTGTTGAAGCTTTATAAGACAAGATAATTATCGACTCAAGTGGGAGAATGGAAAGAGCAGAAATATATGGCTTGATTATAAGGTGGTTCTAAGAATCTGTCATTGAAGGGGGACCAATCAGCAGGTTTAGGCATTTTTTTTGTCTCGTGATTTTTAGGTGTAAGTTTTCAGAAGGGGACTCAATTGGAGGGTTGGATTTCATCATGGTTGGGATTTGGCCAGACAGGTGGAACAAAGTCAGAGAGGGGCTAGGGACTTATGACATAGATAGTTAAGGGCTTATGCTGATGAATCTTAGTATGTAAATTGCTGAATACAGAGGAAAGTGGTGGAAATTGACACAGGGCTAACAGAGAGCCAAAAAGTTTGTCTTAAATTTTTTTTTCTAATAATATGACATATACAGACCAGAAAAGATTGATTAAAGGATATTAGTGAAGACATAAACATGATCAAGAATTAAAAGTGAGATTAATAACCTGCTCAACAGAGACTTTTAAAACTGGGTATTAATTGAGTTATTTGTAGAACATTCTCAAAATAGAACACTATGTATCCATGAAAAACAGCAAGATGGACCTATACGAGTTGATATGGAATAAACTGTATGATATATACTTTAGGTAAAGGAAGCAATGTGTCAAAAAGTGTAGGGCATGTTAACATTTAAGTAAAGATAGGGCAAATATAATGGTTTAGAAATATATAGCATTTGCGTAGGTGTAGTGCATTAAACATTACTGAATACATTTATTTATTTCCATCTGCTAATGTATCTACAGATACAGTTTCTGTATCAAAATGCCGTAAATTGTAAATTTTGGTATCTGTGACCAAATTGCCCTCAGAATAAAAGTCATTCTTATAAATGTACAGAATATTTCTGGAAGGATGCCCCAAAATTCTAGGAGCAGAGTCTCTGAGGTATGGAACTAGAGATCTGGTATGTGATTAATATTTAATTTTTCACTATATGTGTATATTGTTCAATATTTTTAAATATCCAATATATGGTCTTTTAAATTAAAACTTGTAAAAATGCACTAACTCTTTTTAGGACCTGCCCATATGTGTAGTCGTATGGAGTGTTCTGTGGTCCCTGGAAGGTCTCCCATGGAACTGTAGTTGACAAGATGCCATGTAGGAGCTTTGTGGACACACAAACTCCTTGTCTTGTTTGGAGCTAGTTATGCCACAGCCCTTAGTAGGATCGAATGGTTTGGGTGGAATTTTTAAATACTTGGGGAAAAGATTCATTTAGAAGTTGAATCCTTTTTTAAAAAGAAATATACTCAACTTATCTCTAAAGAGTTTGATGGCATGGCTGCTAGATTAGAGGTTGGAAAACATGGTAAGTTTACTGTTAGAACAGAGCAGATGTTGAGTGGTGATTAAGAGTGCAGTCACAAAGGTGGCAGAGAGCTTCTAGGAAAGGTGCCACAATTACTGATTTTAATTGGATGCAGAAAGCAATTATGTCTTGCTGTGTGGTGGAAAAGGAATGTTGCCATATAAACGTAAAGAGTGGAATTAGGCTTTGTAACGTCTGAGAGTCTTAAGATAATGATTTGGGCATGGAGAAATAGTCTTCAAGTCATTTATTGAATTTAGTAGCATCAGTAGTCAATATTCAAATATATTTTAATGTGCCGCATGCATGGTTTGAATACATAAATAAATTTAGCAATGAAGCAAAAACCTTTGTCTCATTCAGGTATTTTGAAGTACAACCAATCAAGGCAGGGTAAACATTTGGGACTTGAAAAATATAAGAAGTTGAAGCTAAGTATAGTCCTTAATTAAGTGTCTAACTTTTTCAGGTCATCTGCCCCACATTTTAGTGTTGTTTTGTTACCCACACGCAAAATTAACTTGACCAATAGATATCTCTTCAAGGACCCTGCAAACTAAGCTGTAAATATGAGAGTGAGTCTTTTAGGTTAATTAGCCCTTATCAAGTAGGAGTTTATAATACTACCAGTCACATTTGTTCTCCAGAAAATTTTGTGAAAATCATTCAACAGATTTAATTGCTTCACTTACTTAGGTAGATAGGCAGGAATGAGTGTCCATATGAGCATATGCGCATGTATACATACACACACTGATAAACACACAAGCGTACACACTAACTCATTTAAAACAGAATAACCACAAGATAGTATAATTAAAGAAATAGCTAAAAACAGGAACTAGATTACTTAGGAGAGTAACATTGCTTGGAATGTGTCCTAAAGGAGTCACACAAGCCTCAAACCCTGTCCTCTTTAGTTGATACTGTGGTCCCTTTTAACTAAAATTAAATTGAGTTCTCCAGCAATTAAGAAATTAAACAAGCTGGGATCCACTTTCAGAGTGTCGCAGTTGTCTTTTATTATCTTTCCCCTCCCCATACCCTCATACCATTCACATCTATAGATAAAGGATTTTATAGGATAGGCATTGCAGGATTATGCATCCCTTCAGTACAGAAAGAGAGGATGCAGTTACATTTCGCTTTTCTCAGAGTAATCTTGGGTTCCATTCATCAAGAAGATACTTTATGTTCTGCTTCTTGTTGGTGGTGAGAAGAAACTAATTCAGATTGGTTGCTTTCCCTGTAGGATATTATACAGGGATAGAAGATGGCCCTAAACAGATCCTCTAAATCTGAGCTTTAATGCCTTCCTTGATTCAGTATGAGAATAACTTCTGTTTCTTAGTCACTATGTAACTACTAGATATTTGAACCTTAAGCCGTACTAGATATTTGAAGACATGGTTCAACCTCTGCTAGACATTTGGAGACTTGCCCCTAATAATGAGTAAACAACAATTGGATGGTATTTCATTAATGCTGCCCAGGACACAATTTATCTCTAAATCTAAATTTATCTTTAAATCTAAAGAGATGGCTTCATAGAGAAGAAGGCTTGGATTTTAGGAATGCCTCGGCTTCTTACTTGTGGTATAGCCTTGGAAAATATGCAATGATGATTATGTCATAGGATCATGTGGACTTAATGTATGTAAAACATACCCCTAGTACCTGCTATACACAGGGGCTGTCACACAATGTCACTAGTAATAATAAAGAAAAAGATGAGTAGTAAGAAGAGGTAGAATACTGAAAATGCCTGATGAAATTAAGTAGATTTTTTCAGCAGTGGTTGCACTGAACTGGGTCTGAAATATTTACTGGGATTTCATGAGGCCTGGGCAAATGCACAAACCTTCTTTGGTCAAGGCATAAAGTAAAGGCTCAGTGACATAGAAGTGCAAAGTACGTTCTTGAGATTGCCTATATTCAAAGGTCTGTTCAGTTTAGAGGGCCTAGGTGAGATAACAGATAAATAGAGCTAGTTTGGTGATTGATGATATATTGTAAATACCCTTGAGTGACATAGAAATTATTTAGATTTGATTCCCAAGTTCAGGAGAGGCATCTAAATATTTTTAACCCGAGCTCTACCACACCCACTCAACCTCCATCCAGTATTTTAAAAATCTGTTAATAAGTGTAAATACACCAGGGAGTAAATGATGTAATTGGAAGTGACACAAGAAATAAAGACCCCACAAGCAAAGGGAATGAAGGAGTTAATGAGGGAATCTGCTCAAATTGCTGACAAGTTATATGAGTGAGTAAGAATGAGGACTAGCTATTACTGTCCCTTGGTTAGAGTTGAAGCAGAAGCATCATAGACATACATAGGGTGGGATTGCGAGTAATTCTAATAAATGATAGTTTTGTAACATGTAGAATTTGTAGTGCCCCAATCCAATTTACTTAAACGACAGTAAATATACTTAGCACAAAAAGCTTACTTTAAGTGGAATAAGTAATAAAATACATGTGATTGTCTGTGGAAGTGACTAAAACCATGAAGATAGTTTGAAATTCCAGCAAAAGTTTTGTTAAATCATATTAATGTCCATTAATTTCTTGGGACCTAAAATTTTATTTAAACTATGTAACTCATATTTATAGGTGGTTGTGTCACAGTTAATCCAGTTTTGTCGATATCTGGAAATTGACTAGTCGTACTAATGAATTGATCTCTCAAATGATTTTATCTGGTAGATTACAGTCCTACAGTAAGCAGAGAGCCTGGTCTTAAGGTTAAATAATAGCAAACCTCTGCTGGTGAACATAATATATATGTAAATAAAGTACAGAAGTTCTTTAATTTGGGGTTGCATAGCCATTCTGTTATTATCCCAGTTTAAGCCTACAAATTTTCAGTGTCTCAAAGGTCATAATTAACACTGAATTCTTGAGAAACAGCTGAGAACGGTAGGGATTTCATTGTGTATGTGATGGTAAAGTAGCTATTTTTTGTCGTGTTGACAGGTGCATCTTTTGAGAAATGCTGGCGATGAAGTTACCATCACTGTTCAGTATCTCAGGGAAGCTCCATCATTTCTGAAGCTCCCATTAGGTAAGAGGAGAGGGGAGAAATTCAAGGGTACTGGAGAATTTCCTTCCTTGACACATTATTTATCCAAATGATATTAACACTTACAGGAGTATAAATCTTTCCTGAGCATGTATTCAGAGAGAAGAAAGATACAGATTGATACCTCAGCATTACATGTTCTTAATACGTTCTACCTATGATACGTCAAGGTTTTTTGAATGAATGCGTCTTCAGACTGCCATTTGTTGAGTTATTCATTGTATGTGTCCTCTTTAAAATAAATTTACCGTGATTATATATGTATTAATATACATATATAGAAACGAAGTTTTATTTAAAATACCTATTTGTGTACCTTAAAAAGAAAAAGTTTAAGTAAAAAAGAAAATAATTAAATATGTACTCTGACATGCCTACCATATTTTGATACAAAACTTGTAATTCTCTGTTGTACTTGAATTATGGTCTAGTTTGTAGTTATAAACCACTATGTATAAAATACTTTAAGGAAAGTAGCTGTTGCTTTTAATTATTTTATCCAGCTATCATCTTTTGTAAAATATTCCATTATCAGTATGGGTTGGCTTAACAGCAAGAATTCACTGGCTTGTGATTTCAAAAGCTAGAAAGCTTGCTTCTTTCTCCCAGGATTGGCAGAATTTTGGCTGGCTGGCAATCCTGGGTTCCTTAGCATCCCATCACATGGCAATTTCCTCTTTCTCCTCTGGGTTCTGTTGACTAACAGCTTCTGGCTTTTCAGGGTAGCTTTCTCTTCACAAAGCCTCCAGTAATAGGATTAAAATCCATCCTAATTGAAGTTTGCAAGGGTAGGTCAGTGGTAGAATTCTCGCCTGTCATGCGAGAGACCCGGGTTCAATTCCTGGTCCATGCACTTCCCCAAAAGCAAACAAAGAAACAAAAAATTCAACAAATGGTACTGCAAATAACAGAATACTCACATGGAAAACTAATGAAATGTGACCCTGCCATACAGCATACGTGCACACACACACGCACACATCCATCCTGATTCAGTTGGTCACAGTTTAACTAAAAATAACGTTTTCCAAAGGTCACCCTCACAGGAAAGTGAGTTAAGATGAATGTTCTAGTTTGCTAGCTGCCGGAATGCAATATACCAGAAATGGAATGGCTTTTAAAAGGGGGAATTTAATGAGTTGCTAGTTTACAGTTCTAAGGCCAAGAAAATGTCCCAATTACAGCAAATCTATAGAAATGTCCAATCAAAGGCATCCAGGGAAAGATACCTTGGCTCAAGAAGGCTGATGAAGTTCAGGGTTTCTCTCTCAAGTGAGAAGGCACATGGCAAACACAGTCAGGGTTCCTCTCTCATCTGAAAGGTCACCTGATGAACACGGCATCATCTGCTAGCTTCTTCTCCTGGCTTCCTGTTTCATGAAGTTCCCCAGGAGGCATTTTCCTTCTTCATCTCCAAAGGTCACTGGCTGGTGGACTCTGCTTTTCGTGGCTATGTCATTCTGCTCTGCTCTCTCTGAATTGCTCACATTCTCCAAAATGTTTCTTCTTTTATAGGACTCCAGAAACTAATCAAGACCCACCAAAATGGGTGGAGACACGTCTCTACCTAATCCAGTTTAACAGCCACTCTTGATCACTCATGATCACATCAAGAACTCATTAAGATGTGATTCCCTGAGTCACGTCTCCAAGGAGATGATCTAATTACAGTTTCAAACATGCAGTACTGAATAGGGATTAGAAGAAATGGTTGCCTTTACAAAATAGGATTAGGATTAAAACATGCCTTTTCTAGGGTACGTACATCCTTTCAAACCAGCACAATTAATTAGTATTGCTTCCATCCCCAGTTCCTCTCAGATGCCCTCACAGGAACCCATTGCTTAAGTGTGCATACCCTGATGTATATTCAACACCAGTAAGTGTGGACTTTCCTTGTTGGCTCTCAGAACTTTGAAATGTCTTTCTGGACTGACATTCCTATTTCTCAGATTACCAAAGGATGTTCCGCAGTGCGATGTATATTCTTTCTATCTGAACTTTTATTTTGAAAGGGGGGGGGTACGTAACTCAATCTGCTACATCACAGTATAGATTGAGGGCCTATTCTTTGTCAGGAACTATTGTTGGCAATCAAAAAGGAGCTTTAACAGAAAGTCCAAGCTCACAAGGATCTTATCATCTGTCCATGATTCTAACACTGTAGAACTTGACAAATGAGTTGCTGAATCTACTAAGTAGATTGGAGTAGGGTTCACATGTGAAAAAAAAAAGATGCATTAAAATCATAGTATTAGTTCTACTTTCATCTTCCTGACTAATCCAGGGAAAATCAATTTCAGTTACTCTTTTTTTTTTTTCCTATCAGACCACAGTGGAATAGCTATGCTTTTCACTATTCTTAGAAAAATTGATATTATTCCCATTACTATGAAAAGGTATCAGTAAAACTCACTGCAAATTCTACCTTTTGAAAAGACCAATACCTCTACTAGGCAGAAAAATATTAGCAGTTAATGAGAATACCCAGTGAATTCTAGGACAAAAAGAAGAGTATTATTGTGGGGTTGTACATGCAGTAAGATTAAGTATTTCCAAAGTACTAGAAAGTGGGAAATATTAAAAATGAGGTCAGAAGTTCAAACAGAAAGAAAGAATATGCATAGCACTGTGGCACATCCCATGGGATTTTGAGAAATAGTTCTTTTAATCCAGAAAAATAGTAGATGTGTTAAAGGATATCTCAAGTTCTGAGAGTCAACCAGGAAGGGTCATATTTACTGGTGTTAAGGATACATCGAGGTACACACACTTAAACAATGGGTTCAGATGAGAGCACCTGAGAGGACTTGCTAATACTAATATTAGTATCAGCAATACTAATATTCCCATATGCAGAAATGTGTAACAATTAAGATTGAAAAGGATAAAAATAAGATTAGGTACATGATAGATTTTTTTTTAAAGACAGCGGATTAAAAAGAGAAGGATGCATATATAAAAAATGAGGCGATAGTGCATTTTATATTTGCAGGCAAAAGGTAATACCAAATTCTCCACACATTCTCTACCTCATCATCAATTATACCAAATTCTTAGAGACCAATGAAGGGACCTACTAAGTAGATTTGAGCAGTTTGAATAGAGAGAAGATGAAACATAGTTGACAGAGGTGAAAGAAGAAATTTGAAGTTTGGGTGTAATAAGGTTTAGTACAAAAAATATAAATAGAGAAAGTATTAACCTCTCGGAGTGGACATCTTATTACTTTGACAGTGAAGAAGGGCTAGACAATATAGCCTTTCAATTTTAAATCTCAGAATGAACACTTAAAGAAAAATGATTGTGAGGTGTTAATCATACAAACTGATTAGTTGTCTCCAGTCACAGATTTAAAAAAAAAAAAAAGATTGTATAAGCACAATATTTATCAAGGTTTCAAAGTGATCCTATTAAGTAGAATTTAAAGGCTCTAGTGTCAGTAAATGTTGAATGCTGATTTTCATTGTATATTATTTGGCATTGTATAACTGTAAGGTGGTAAATTTACAGCATTCTTCTACTAGGCTGTTTGAGTGGCTATCACTCTATCAATCTATCTGTTTATCTGTTGTATATGTATCTGCATGCATAGAAGAAAAGTAATGAATAATTTATAACATTGCAACGACATGCGTATGAACTGAAAACAGGGGATGTGCACACAATGACATTGATGAAATCTATATTAGGGTCTTTGCTAGTTTATCTTATGAGTAAGGTGACTTTGGGGAAAAAGGAAATAGATGGGTGAGGTTTCTAGGACAGTTTTCACTAATGCTGGTGAAGCAACACAATTTTTAAAAAGTGATAAACCAGTATTAAAGGGAAGAAATTCCCTACCCTGAAGATTTAAATCATGACTCATTAGCCAGAATCACTATGAGAGGTAAATCGTTACTTCCTTCTCCCGATGGAATGGTTCTTGAAATTATACAGCTGGAAGCCAGCAGTGCTGGTTGCTATTTTTGTTAAGAGATGCATATACTAACTTTGTGACCATGGGCTCCATTCAAAATTTGTGAACTCCATGGTTAAATCTGTTGTCAATGACCTAAAACCTTTGTCCGTTTTATTGCTGATATGCTGTGCAGAGTTCTGTTAACTCTAGCTGTATCTGCATTGACAAGGTCAGTTGAACAAGTAGGTCAGCATGTCTTTAAAGGTGAACACAATACTAAAGGAAGTGGGAATTTTGCAATAATCTGGCATTTAAATCACATTAGAACTGCATCCTTCAGCTTCATACTTGCCAGGGATGTTGAGTTCTCTTTTAATTCTATAAATTTCAAGTACCCTTGTATTTTATTTTTTAATCATCTGAAAGTGTTAAAATCTTAGTAGGCATAAAAGTTTTAAGCACAGTGCCCATAAATCCGTCATAAATTCAGACAAAATATGTATTTGGGGGAAGACAAAATTACTTTTGTCTGAGTGATTCCCATTTATTTTGTTGTTGTTGTTGTTGTTTGTGATACAATAATCTACCCAATAACAGCGATTAACAGTATAAGAAAATATCAAAACATACTTATAAGGAAAATATCAACTTTCAACATATAAAATTATATTTAAAAAGATAAATAGCCATTAAGATTAAGTCATCTTAATTTTGTTTTGTTTTGGTTTTGCAGACATTCAGACCCCTGTTTTTTTTTTTTTTAGATGTAATTCACATAATATAAAGTTTGCCGTTTCAAGGTGTACACTTCAGTGGTTTTTAGTATATATTCATTGTGTATTCAACCCTCACCACTACTTCATTTCAGAATAGTTCCATCACCCCTAAAAGAAACATACATATTTGGAGGTAGTCCAGTTTCACCCCCTTCTCCCATGCCCTAGCCATCAATAATCTTCTTATCATTCCTATGGATTGCTTATTGTTGACATTTCATATCATTGGAGCTATAGAAAATGTAACCTTTTGTATCTGGCTTTTTTCATTTAGCATAATTTTTTCAAAGTCCATCCATGTTTTAGCATGTAACAGTACTTACTCCTTTTTATGGCTAAATGATAGTCCATTGTATGTATCTCCTGCATTTTGTTTATTCATCCCCTGATAGACAATCTTGAGTTATTTCCAGGTTTGGGCTCTTTTGAATAGCACTGATACCAACCTGTTTATGCTATAACATATTATGCTGCTATGAACATTTGTTTTCAGTTTTTTGTGTTGACATATGTTTTTAATTCTACTGGGTATGTACCTAGGGTAGAATTGGTGGATCATATGTAATTCCATTTTGTTTGTTTGTTTTGGAGAAATTGTAAGAGCACAGAAAAATTGTGCAGAAAGAAGAGTTCCCATATACCTTACACACACACTCAGAATTTTCCTGTTCTTGACATTTTGCATTAATGTGGTACTTTTTTTTATAATTAATGAAATATTATTACATTTTACAGTATTAACTGTAATCGGTAGTTTATATAAGGTTCACTGGGTGGTACAGTTCTAAGTTTTTAAAAAAATTCTGGTAACATATAGACAACCTAAAATTTCCCATTTTAACCACTTTAAAATGTACAATTCAGTGGTGTTTCAGTTTTGGGGGTATTGCCAGACTATACCGTTCAGCATGTGCACCATTTTATGTTCCTGTCCCTAATGTATAAAGAGCAGTAAATATGGTTTTGATACAGATGATTGTTCATTTTTAGGCTAAATATTCTTATAAATATTGATTGTAAACTATTTGTGTTATATATTTTCTGATATTCTACTTGTTTTTGACACCGTCTTTTTATCATTAATGATGGCGCTGATCTTTTCTATCTAAACAACGGATATTTATTGATGACAAACAGAAGAAAGATATTACAGAGTTCAAAATTTTCCTTTTGGATCTAGGTGAAAAAAATATTCATGAGAAATAAAATGACAGAAATCTAGAGCCTCTAAATGACCATCAAATTAAAATTTGTTCATTTATTTGTATGACCGTATACTTGGTACCATTTGGCATGTGTTGCATGTAGCTATAGCATTGCCCTTAGAATTTCTGGAAAATGCAGAGAGTTGGAAGAATTCAGATTTTGCTCTCAAATGACTGATAAGCTGGTTCTGGAGGTAAAGCAAAAGGCATTGAGAAAGGAATGCAGAGAGATAATATAATAAAATGTACATATAAATGCCAAAAAAAAAAAACAGACTTAGGGTTGCTATTCTGAAAACAATACTGTGCAACTGAAAGTGATGGAAAGATAATCTAAAGTAAAGTTTGGTATTTAGTATTAAGCGAAAAAAAAAAAGAATGTTCAGTGGTCAAATGAAATTACTGACTACTGTTTAAACAAAATTAAACAGTTCTTATTTCTCACAGAATTCCCAGAACCCTTCAACATATTAATGTGCATGTAGAAATTTGTTACGAACTATTTCACAAACATGTTCAATTCTCACAAATATTATTACCCTCATTTTGAAGATAAGAGAATTGATGCCAGAGAAGTTTATAAACTTGCTTAAACTTGCAGAGATGGGGTTAGATGTGAGAAGTCTGCCTGGAGTGCCCCTGTCCTTATTCCCCAGGCCATTATATGTACCTGTTTATGCGGGGAAATGCTGACGTAAAAATGCCCATCATGTCCATCCCTTTATAATTGAAATATTTGAAATATATTTACAAGTCATGGTATGACTTTATGTATGTGATGTCATTGAATCTTCATTTTAATCATGAAATAGATTAAATGATAAGACATTCCAGGTGCAAATGCATGAAGCTGTTATAATTTATGGCTGGTTGGTGACTTTCAGCTGCTAATGCTATTCTGAGTAGTTCTTTCCTCTTTTCAAGCTCTCAGAGGATCTAATTAAAGGACTGCATTTTTGGATCAGGATATAGAAGGTCTCTTTTACTATAATGCCTAAACTTCTGTTTCTCTTATCATGGAAACTTGACACAATCAGTATGGCAGCTTTCAAGTATTTGGCTTTGTGTCATATTATCATAAAAGCTAAGATTTTACAACATTAAATCACATGTAGGAATTGCCAACTCTTATACCCCCCCCCAAAAAAAATTGAGGGATGGGAGGAGAAGGCACAATAAAAGAATATAGCTTTGCTCCTGGAAATTTTTCTTAGAATGATGAAAAAGGCAAGAAAACTTTTACTCTTCCTTGATAAATCATTATCCTTATGAAGATCTAGGAATTTCTTAATTTTCTTGAATAGCTATCGAAGCTTCAAATTGTATTTATTGAATACCTACTTTACCTACACTGTTTTAGATGCTTTGAATGCAAGACTTTAAATATTATCTTTCAAACAGTCCTTTGAGTTTTTGGTACTATTACCTCTTTTCAGAAGAGAAAACTGAGACATCCAAATGTCACTTGCCCAACATCCCACTAATTTCCTTATCTATGAAACAGAGATAATAATAATAGATAATCCCTACTTCACAGGATTTATTTTTGTTATTATTGAGTCAAATAATACATGCAGTTTTTTTAGTTTAGTCCTCAATAAATTATAACTTAAGATGGTGTTGATGATGATAATGTGACGAATGCATGTTTATGTTTTCTATACCTGCATTTTATCAACATTGCTTGTCTGTAGGCCTGAGAAAATGAAATTCCTATAGGGTACAGGCAAGCTACATCAATGACTATAGATTAGGTTGAACATGATGCAGAGAATCAGAGTTATGGATCTAGGAAACAGCTGTCTCTTCCGAAGGTGACAGCCAGCAATGCTCACCTGCAGACATTTATTATCATTTGGTAATTTGGGGGGGGTTGCATGGTCCAGGAGTTGAACCCGGATCTCCCACGTGGAAGGTGAGCATTCTCCCATTGTATCATTTGGCAATTTTAACTGAGTAATGTTAGATTTTCTAAGTTTTCAAGAAAAAGTCAGAAGTGAACTGTCTTCATTTTTTGTAAAACAAAACAGATTTGTTGGCTAGATACATCTTTTTCCTTGCCAGTTTGAGACCTCTGTTTCATATGAATTTTTTCCTAATAATTGACTAGTACCAGGTTAAAGTTGGTTTTGAAAATTTTCCAGCAAGAAGGAA